>JAAIUW010000134.1:0-70593 GCA_014851425.1 Senna tora | reverse complement strand
AATCAAGTTGTTCAAAACACTCATTGGCGAAAATTGAAGAATATCAAGTTTCTGAAACACTCACCGGCGAAAACTTTTCAATATGAAGTTTTCGAAACACTCATTGGCGAAAACTGATTAACAAGAAATTCAAGTTTTCGAAACACTCATCGGCGAAAACTGATGAATATCAAGTTTTCGAAACAGTCACCGACAAAAACTGATGAATATCAAGTTTTCGAAACACTCATTGGCGAAAACTGATGAATATCAAGATTTCCAAACACTCATCGGCGAAAACTGATTAACAAGAAAATCAAGTTTTCGAAACACTTATTGGCGAAAACTGATGAATAACATGTTTCCGAAACACTCACTGGCGAAATTTGATGAATATCAAGTTTTTGAAACACTCATCAGTGAAAACTGATGAACAAGAAAATCAAGTTTTCGAAACACTCATTGGCGAAAACTGATGAATATCATGTTTTCGAAACAGTCACCGATGAAAACTGATTAACAAGAAAATCAAGTTGTCAAAATACTCATCGGCGAAAACTGAAGAATATCAAGGTTTCGAAACACTCATCGGAGAAACTGAATAACAAGAAAATCAAGTTTTCGAAATTGTCATTGGCGAAAACTGATGAAGATCAAGTTTCCGAAACACTAATCAGTGGAAACTAATGAATATCAACTTTTCGAAACACTCATCGGGGAAAACTGATGAATATCAAATTTTCGAAACTCTCATCGGCGAAAACTGATCAACAAGAAAATCAAGTTTTCGAAACATTCATTGGCGAAAATTGATGAATATCCAGTTTTCGAAATACTCACCGACGAAAATTGATTAACAAGAAAATCAAGTTTTCGAAACACTCAATGGCGAAAACTGATGAATATCAAGTTTTCGAAACAGTCACCGGCGAAAACTGATGAATATCATGTTTTCGAAACACTCATCGGCGAAAACTCATTTACAAGAAAATTAAGTTTTTGAAAGGCTCATTGGCGAAAACAGATGAATATCAAGTGTTCGAAACACTCACCGACGAAAATTGATTAACAAGAAAATCACTTTTTCGAAAAACTCATTGGCGTAAACTGAAGAACATCAAGTTTCTGAAACACTCACCGGCGGAAACTATTGAATATCAAGTTTTCGAAGGCGAAAACTGATTAACAAGAAAATCAAGTTTCCAAACACTCATTGGCAAAAATTGATGAATATCAAGTTTCCAAAACACTAGTCGTCGAAAACTGATGAATATCAAGTTTTCAAAACACTCATCGGCGAAAACTGATTAACAAGAAAATCAAGTTTTCAAAATACTCATTGGTGAAAACTGATGAATATCAAGTTTCCGAAACACTAATCAGCGAAAACTGATGAATATCAACTTTTTAAAACACTCATCAGCGAAAACTGATGAATATGAAGGTTTCAAATCACTCATCGACGAAAAGTGATTAATAACAAAATCAAGTTTTCGAAGCACTCATGGGCGAAAACTGATGAACATCAAGTTTTCGAAACCCTAATCGGCGAAAATTGATTAACAAGAAAATCAAGTTTTCGAAACACTCATTGGCGAAAACTGATGAATATCAAGTTTTCGAAACAGTCACCGGCGAAAACTGATGAATATCACGTTTTCGAAACACTCATCGGCAAAAACTGATTAACAAGAAAATTAAGTTTTTGAAAGGCTCATTGGCAAAAACAGATGAATATCAAGTGTTCGAAACACTCACCGGCGAAAATTATTAACAAGAAAATCAAGTTTTCAAAAAACTCATTGGCGAAAACTGAAGAACATCAAGTTTCTGAAACACTCACCGACGGAAACTGATGAATATCAAGTTTTCGAAGGCGACAACTGATTAACAAGAAAATGAAGTTTCCAAACACTCATTGGCGAAAATTGATGAATATCAAGTTTCCAAAACACTAACCGTCGAAAACTGATGAATATCAAGTTTTCGAAACACTCATCGGCGAAAACTGATTAACAATAAAATCAAGTTTTCGAAATACTCATTGGCGAAAACTAATGAATATCAAGTTTCTGAAACACTAATCAGCGAAAACTGATGAATATCAACTTTTCAAAACACTCATCGGCGAAAACTGATGAATATCAAGTTTTCAAATCAGTCATCGACGAAAAGTGATTAACAAGAAAATCAAGTTTTCGAAGCACTCATGGGCGAAAACTCATGAATATCAAGTTTTCGAAACCCTAATCGACGAAAATTGATTAACAAGAAAATCAAGTTTTCGAAACACTCATTGGCGAAAACTGATAAATATCAAGTTTTCGAAACAGTCACCACCGAAAACTGATAAATATCAAGTTTGTGAAATAGTCATCGGCGAAAACTGATTAACAAGAAAATTAAGTTTTCGAAAGACACATTGGCGAAAACAGATGAATATCAAGTGTTCGAAACACTCAGCGGCGAAATCTGATGAATATCAAGTTTTCGAAACACTCATCGGCGAAATCTGATTAACAAGAAAATCAAGTTTTCGAAACACTCATTGGCGAAAATTGATGAATATCAAGTTTCCGAAACACTAATCATAGAAAACTGATGAATATCAAGTTTTTGAAACACTCATCGGCGAAAATTGATTAAGAAGAAAATCAAGTTTTCGAAACATTCATTGGCGAAAACTGATGAATATCAAGTTTTTTAAACACTCACCCGCGAAAACTGATAAATATCAAGTTTTCGAATCACTCATCGGCGAAAACTAAATAACAAGAAAATCAAGTTTTCGATACACTCGTCGGCGATAACTGATTAACAAGAAAATGAAGATTACTAAACACTCACCGGCGAAAACTGATGAATATCAAGTTTTCCAAACACTCATCGGCGAAAGCTTATTATAAAGAAAATCAAGTTTTCGAAAGACTCATTGGCGAAAACTGATGAATATCAAGTTTTCAAAACACTCACCGGTGAAAACTGATTGACAAGAAAATCAAGTTTTCGAAACACTCATCGGCGAAAACTGATTGACAAGAAAATCAAGTTTTCGAAACAGTCATTGGCGAAAACTGATGAATATCAAGTTTTCGAAACACTCACCAGCAAAAACTAATGAATATCAAGTATTCGAAATACTCACCGGTGAAAACTTGTGAATATCAAGTTTTCGAAATACTAGTTGGCGAAAACTGATGAATATCAAGTTTCCTAAACACTAGTCGACAAAAACTGATGAATATCAAGTTTTCGAAACACCCATCGGCCAAAACTGATAAACAAGAAAATCAAGATTTTGAAACACTCATTGGCGAAAACTGATGAATATTAAGTTTTCGAAACACTCACCGGCGAAAACTGATGAATATCAAGTTTTCGAAACACTGATTGACAAAAACTGATGAATATCAAGTTTTTGAAACACTCATCGGCGAAAACTGATGAATATCAGGTTTTCGAAACACACATCGGCGAGAACTGATTAACAAGAAAATCAAATTTTCGAAATACTCATTGGCGAAAACTGATGAATGTCAAGATTTTGAAATACTCATTGGCGAAAACTAATAAATATCAAGTTTCTAAAACACTAATCTGTGAAAACTGTTGAATATCAAGTTTTCGACACACTCATCGGCGAAAACTGATTAACAAGAAAATCAAGTTATCGAAACACTCATTGGTGAAAACTGATGAATATCATGTTTTCGAAACACTCACCGGCAAAAACTGATGAATATCAAGTTTTCGAAATACTCATTGACGAAAATTGATGAATATCATGTTTTCGAAACATTCGTGGGCGAAGACTGATGAATATCAAGTTTTCGAAACACACATCGGTGAAAACTGATTAATAAGAAAATCAAATTTTCGAAATACTTATTGACGAAAACTGATGAATATCAAGTTTCTGAAACAATAATCGGCGAAAACTGATGAATAGCAAGTGTTCGAAACACTCATAAGCGAAATCTGATTAACAAGAAAATCAAGGATTCAACACTCGTTGGCTAAAATAATGAATATCAAGTTTTTGAAACACTCACCGGCTAAAACTGGTGAATATCAAGTTTTCGAAACACTCGCCGGCGAAAACTGATAAATATCAAGTTTTCGAAACACACATCGGCGAAAACTGATTAACAAGAAAATCAAGTTTTCAAAACATTCATTGGCAAAAACTGATGAATATCAAGTGTTCGAAACACTCACCGACGAAAACTGATTAATAAGAAAATTAAGTTTTCGAAAGAGTCATTGGCGAAAACTGAAGAATATCAAGTTTCCGAAACACTCACCGGCGAAAACTGATGAATATCAAGTTTTCGAAAAACTCATCGGCGAAAACTGAGTGACAGGAAAATCAAGTTTTCGAAACACTCATCGGCGAAGGATGATTAACAAGAAAATCAAGTTTTCGAATTACTCACTGGCGAAAACTAATGAATATCAAGTTTTTGAAACACTCACCGGCGAAAACTGATGAATATCAAGTTTTCGAAACACTTATCGGCGAAAGTTGATTAACAAGAAAATCAAGATTTCGAAACACTCATTGGCGAAAACATATAAATATCAAGTTTCCGAAACACTAATCGGCCAAAATAGATTAATATCATGTTTTCGAAACACTCAACAACGAAAACTGATTAACAAGAAAATCAAGTTTTCGAAACACTCATTGGAGAAAACTGATAAACAAGAAAATTAAGTTTTCGAAACACTCATTGGCGAAAACTGATCAATATCATGTTTCTGAAATACTCACTGGCGAAAACTACTGAATATCAACTATTCAAAACACTCATCGGTGAAAACTGATTGACAGGAAAATCAAGTTTTCGAAACACTCATCGTCGAAGACTAATTAACAAGAAAATCAAGTTTTCGAATTACTCACTGGCGAAAACTAATGAATATCAAGTTTCTGAAACACTATTCGGCGAAAACTGATGAATATAAAGTTTTCGAAACACTTATCGGCGAAACCTGATTAACAAGAAAATCAAGTTTTAGAAACACTCATTTGCGAATAGTGATGAATATCAAGTTTTCGAAACACTCACCGACGAAAACTGATGAATATCAAGTTTTCGAAACACTCATCCGCGAAAACTGATTAACAAGAAAATCAAGTTTTTGACACACTCAATTCCGAAAATTGATGAATATCAAATTTTCGAAACACTAATCGGCGAAAACTGATGAATATCATGTTTTGAAACACTCATCGGCCAAAACTGATTAACAAGAAAATCAAGATTTAGAAATACTCATTGGCGAAAACTGATGAATATCAAGTTTTCGAAACAATCACCGGCGAAAATAGATGAATATCAAGTTTTCGAAACGCTCATCGGCGAAAACAGATTAACCAGAAAATAAAGTTTTCGAAACACTCATTGGCGAAAACTGATGAATATCAAGTTTTTGAAACACTCATCGGCAAAAACTGATTAACAAGGAAATCAAGTTTTCGAAACACTCACTGGCGGAAACTGATGAATATCAAGTTTTCGAAACACTCACCGGTGAAAACTGATTAACAAGAAAATCATGTTTTCGAAATACTCATTGGCGAAAACTGATGAATATCAAGTTTTCGAAGCACTCATCGGCAAAAACTGATTAACAAGAAAATCAAGTTTTCAAAACACTCATTGGCGAAAACTAATGAATATCAAGTTTTCGAAACACTCCCTGGCGAAAACTGAAGAATATCAAGTTTTCGAAACACTCATCGGCAAAATCTGATTAACAAAAACATCAAGTTTTTGAAACACTCAACGGCGAAAACTGATAAACAAGAAAATCAAGCTTTCGAAAGATTCAGTGGCGAAAACTGATGAATATCAAGTTTTTGAAACACTCACTTGCGAAAACTGATGAATATCAAGATTCCGAAAAACTAATCGGCGAAAACTGATCAATATCAAGTTTTCGAAACACTCATCGGCGAAAACTGATTAACAAGAAAATAAAGTTTTCGAAACATTCATTGGCGAAAACTGATGAATATCAAGTTTTCGAAACACTCACCGGCAAAAACGGATGAATATCAAGTTTTCAAAACACTCATTGGCGAAAACTGATTAACAAGAAAATCAAGTTTTCGAAACACTCATCGGTGAAAACTGATGAATATCAAGTTTTCGAAACACTCATCCGGGAAAACTGATTAATAAGAAGATCAAGTTATCGAAACACTCATTGGCGAAAACTGATGAATATCATGTTTCCGAAACACTAATCAGCGAAAACTAATGAATATCAAGTTTTCGAAACACTCATCGGCGAAAACTGATTAACAAGAAAATCAAGTTTTCGAAACACTCAATGAAGTAAACTTTTGAATATCAAGTTTCCGAAACAATAATCGGCGAAAACTAATGAATATCAAGTTTTTGAAACGCTCATCGGCGAAAAGTGATTAACAGGAAAATAAAGTTTCAGAAACTCTCATTGGCGAAAACTGATGAATATCATGTTTTTGAAACACTCATCGGCAAAAACTGAATAACAAGAAAATCAAGTTTTCGAAACACTCACCGGCGGAAACTGATGAATATCAAGTTTTTGAAACACTCATCGGCGAAAACTGATTAACTAGAAAATCAAGTTTTTGAAACAATCATTGGCGAAAATTGATGAACTTCAAGTTTCCAAAACACTAATCGGCGAAAACTGATGAATATCAAGTTTTCGAAACACTCATTGGCGAAAACCGATGAATATCATGTTTTCTAAACACTCATCTGCGAAAACTGAAGAATATCAAGTTTTCGAAACAATCACCGACGAAAACTGATAAATATCAAGTTTTCGAAACACTCATCGGCGAAAACTGATTAACATGAAAATCAAGTTTTCGAAACACTCATTGGCGACAATTGATGAATATCAAGTTTTCGAAACACGTATCAGCGAAAACCGATGATTATCAAGTTTTCGAAACAGTCATCAGCGAAAACTGATTAACAAGAAAATCAAGTTTCCGAAACACACAATTGCGAAAACTGATGAATATTAAGTTTCCGAAACACTAATCGTCCAAAGCTAATGAATTTCAAGTTTTCGAAACACTAATCAGCGAAAACTGATTGACAAGAATATCGAGTTTTCGAAACACTCATCAGCGAAAACTGATGAATATCAAGTTTTCGAAACACTCATCGGCGAACACTGATTAACAAGATAACCAAGTTTTCGAAACACTTATTGGCAAAAACTAATGAATATCAAGTATCGGAAACACCAATCGGCGAAAATCGATCAATATCAAGTTTTCGAAACACTTATCGGCGACAACTGATTAGCATGAAAATCAAGTTGTCGAAATACTCATTGGAGAAAACTGATCAATATCATGTTTTCGAAACAATCACCGGCGAAAAATGGTTAACAAGAAAATCAAGTTTTCGAATCACTCATTGGCGAATACTGAAGAATATCAAGTTTCCGAGACAGTCAACGGCGAAAACTGATGAATATCAACTTTTCGAAACAATCACCGTCGAAAACAGATGAGTATCAAGTTTTCGAAACACTCATCGGCAAAAAATGATTAACAAGAAAATCATGTTTTTGAAACACTCAATGGCGAAAACTGATGAGTATGAAGTTTTCGAAACACTCACCGGCGAAAACTGATGAATATCATGTTTTCGAAACACTCATTAGCGAAAACTGATGAATAATATATTTTCGAAACAGTCACCGGCAAAAACTAATTAACAAGAAAATAAAGTTTTCGAAACACTCATTGGCGAATACTAAAGAAAATCAAGTTTCTGAGACACTCAACGGCGAAAACTGATGAATATCAAGTTTTCGAAACACTCATCGGCGAAAACTGATGAATATCAATTTTTGAAACACTCACCGGCGAAAAATGATGAATATCAAGTTTTCGAAACACTCATCAGCGAAAACTGATTAACAAGAAAATCAAGTTTTTGAAACACTTATGGGTGAAAACTAATGAATATGATGTTTTTAAAACACTCATCGGCGAAAGTTGATTAACAAGAAAATCAAGTTTTCGAAACACACATTGGCGAGAACTGATGAATATCGAGTTTCAGAAACACTCACCGGCGAAAACTGATTAACAAGAAAATTAAGCTTTCGAAACACTCATTGGCGAAAACTGATGAATATCAAATTTTCGAAACACTATCGGCGGAAACTGAGTAACAAGAAAATCAAGTTTTCGAAACACTCATTGGCGAAAACCGATGAATATCAAATTTTCGAAACACTCATCGGCAGAAACTGATTAACAAGAAAATCAAGTTTCCTAAACACTCATTGGCGAAAAATGATGAATATCAACTTCTCAAAACACTCGGCGGCGAAAGTTGATTAACAAGAAAATCAAGTTTTTGAATTACTCATCGGAGAAAACTGCTGAATATCAAGTTTTTGAAACACTTTCCGTCGGAAACTGATGAATATCAAGTGTTCGAAACACTCATCGACAAAAACTGATTTACAAGAAAATGAAGTTTTCAAAAGACTCACTGGCGAAAACTTATGAATATCATGTTTTCGAAACACTCACCGGCGAAAACTAATGAATATCAAGTTTTCGAAACACTCACTGGAAACAACTGATGAATATCAAGTTTTCGAAACACTAACTGGCAAAAACTGTTGAATATCATGTTTTTGAAACACT
This sequence comes from Senna tora, assembly GCA_014851425.1. Classification (NCBI taxonomy): domain Eukaryota; kingdom Viridiplantae; phylum Streptophyta; class Magnoliopsida; order Fabales; family Fabaceae; genus Senna; species Senna tora. The sequence continues at coordinate 61,928 of JAAIUW010000134.1, read as the reverse complement.
TATCGGCGAAAACTGATTAATAAAAAAATCAAGTTTTCGAAACACTCAATTGCGAAAATTGTTGAATATCAAGTTTCCGAAACACTAATCGGCGAAAACTGATGAATATCAAGTTTTCGAAACACTCATCGGCGAAAACTGATTAACAAGAAAATCAAGTTTTCGAAACATTCATTGGCGAAAACTGATGAATATCAAGTTTTCGAAATACTCACCGACGAAAACTGATGAATATCAAGTTTTCGAAACACTCATTGGCGAAAACTGATGAATATCATGTTCTCGAAACAGTCATCGGCGACAACTAATGAATATCATGTTTTCGAAACACTCATTGGTGAACACTGATTAACAAGAAAATCATGTTCTCGAAACAGTCATCGGCGACAACTAATGAATATCAAATTTCCGAAACACTCATCGGCGAAAACTAATGAATATCAAGTTTCCGAAACACTCATCGGCGAAAACTGATAAACAAGAAAATCAAGTTTTCGAAACACTCATCGGCAAAAACTGATGATTATCAAGTTTCCGAAACACTAATCGGTGAGAACTGATGAATATCAACTTTTCAAAACACTCAATTGCAAAAACTGATGAATATCAAGTTTCCGAAACACTGATCGGCGAACACAGGTAAATATCAAGTTTTAGAAACACTCATCGGTGAAAACTGATTAAGAAGAAAATCAAGTTTTCGAAACAGCCATTGGCAAAATTTGATGAATATCAAGTTTTCGAAACACTCATCGGAGAAAACTGATTAACAAGAAAATCAAGTTTCCGAAACACTCATTGGCAAAAACTGATGAATATCAAGTCTTCGAAACACCCAACGGAGAAAACTGATGAATATCAGGTGTTCGAAACACTCATCGGCAAATACTGATTAACTAGAAAATCAAGTTTTCGAAACATTCATTGGCGTAAACTGATGAATATCAAGTTTCCGAAACACTCACCGGCGAAAACTTATGAATACAAGTTTTCGAAAGACTCATCGGCGAAAACTGATTAACAAGAAAATCAAGTTTTCGAAACGCTCATTTGCGAAAGATGAAGAATATCATGTTTTCGAAACACTCACCGGCGAAACCTAGTGAATATCAAGGTTTCAAAACACTCATCGGCAAAAACTGATTAACAAGAAAATCAAGTTTTCGAAACATTCATTGGCGAGAACTGATGAATATCAAGTTTTCGAAACACTCACCGGCGAAAACTGATTAAAACAAAAATCAAGTTTTCGAAACACTCATTGGCGAAAACTGATGAATATCAAGTTTTTGAAACACTCACCGGCGAAAACTGATGACTATCAAGTTTTCGAAACACTCAATTTCAAAAACTGATGAATATCAAGTTTCCGAAACAATAATCGGCGAAAATTGATGAATAACAAGTTTTCGAAACACTCATCGGTGAAAACTGATTAACAAGAAAATCAACTTTTCAAAACATTCATTGGCGAAAACTGATGAATATCAAGTTTTCGAAACACTCACCGGCAAAACTGATGAATATCAAGTTTTCGAAACACTCATCGGCGAAAACTGATTAACAAGAAAATCAAGTTTTCGAAACTCTCATTGGCGAAAAGTGATGAATATCAAGTTTTCGAAACACTTACTGGCGAAAACTGATGAATATCAAGTTTTCGAAACGCTCACCGGAGAAAACTGATGAATATCAAGTCTTCGAAACAATCCTCGGCGAAAACCGATTAACAAGAAAATCAAGTTTTTGAAACATTCATTGGCAAAAACTGATGAATATCATGTTTTCGAAACACTCAACGGCGAAAACTGATGAATATCAAGTTTTCGAAACACTTATCAGCGAAAACTGATTAACAAGAAAATCAAGTTTTCGAAACACTCATTGGCGAAAACTGAAGAATATCAAGTTTTCGAAACACTCATTGGCGAAGACTGATGAATATCAAGTTTTCAAAACACTCATCGGCGAAACCTGATTAACAAGAAAATCAAGTTTTCGAAACACTCTGTAGGGAAAAGGTCCGGATCCACATGATCCGACCCGACCCAGGGACCGAAATGAAAAATCGAAAATAAATCCAGGCATAAATTAAATATTGCGGTAGCTACTAACCTGGACGCAATGCTAAAACCTTGGATCTTGCCAATGCCTCTGCTCCACCAGGGCTGACCTCCAAACGACGAACTCTGAAAAGGGCCGCACCAAAGCGGAGGACTCTACCTACGAGAGGTAGAGCCATATGTCCACGACTGATGCGCGGATGATGACTCAAGAGAGAGAGAGAAATCTTATACTGAGTGGGGTTTCCCAAACGGGACCCCCCTTTCCAACACATGGAATGAGCAACTAGAAAGGTGTAGAGTTACTCCTATTTATAGAAGGGTGAGAGAGCTCCCATGATTGACGCAAGCAAAGTGGGACTTGGAATGTGAACAAAATATCATGCTTCCATCATGATCACCTAGCCCACTTTGGGCCACCAGTACAGGCTCGTGTGACCTCCGATGAGAGTCATTTTCGTTTCGTTCTCTTCGTCTCTCTGCGAGCTTTCCAACGGATCCTCACTCGACCCGATCAGACTCCTACATGGGCGGATATTTAGTCCCGAAGACCCCAATATATCCAACATACTCCCACTCGCACATGGTGGGAGGCCCATGACTATCCTTATCACAAAGGACGTCTCTATTTCTCTTTCTCTCATCGTCTTCTTTCATACTCCGTGTCAGTCGTGACCGCTTGGCACGATATGTGGGAGCCTTATACTAGAAGCCTGTTAGGGCCCATCTATAACTGATGCTACAATCGAAATGTCTGATGATGTGACCACATGTCTCACCGAAAAATAGTGCCATGGGTTCCCTAGACGTGTTCATATACATGGCTAGTCCAATCCCTCTAAGTCTACAATAAGACTAGGACTTCAGCCACACTCAGTTGCGATAGGTATCCACATCCTTGAGTACCTCAAAGGGATCACATAATGGGTCGACCTCAGGAAACTATCACACATGCATATGTCAACACAATCTTCCTTTCGACCTCTTATCAGTTCAATCAAAGATAGCTGCTTTCTTGACAGTCTTCCATGGGCCGTATTTTTCCATAGCCTCTTGGAAAGGTATCAAAGTAGCAGGCACTACCTCATCTCTTCATCACAGAGTCAAAGTGCATAAGGGTACCCTTTGAAAGGATTGATGCATCCTTTCAGGGACTCACACAACATTGAAGCAGGGATTCATTCTGATGCTTCCCTTGCGGTTCTTAAAGCACATGCGGTATGAAACGCACATTGTGGTGTTCTCGAGCGTATGTCGATTTTGATCCTCAATTACTTAGTCTAGACTCACTTAGAATTAGAATCTGACCTGAGTTTGCTTCCACACTTCGCTCGCTTCACATAGCACCAAGTGGAGCACTCACGTTTGGCTACAGGCATTATGAATAACGGGAATTCATAATTCGATCATAAGACCTCATCATCTTAGCGGATCTCATCCTAGTACACTTACTAGGGCGACTTATCAATTCTCGGTGGTGTTTTCCTGTCCAAGACCCGACGCTTTTTAGCTGCCTCTAGACATTCACACTATATCCCATTTTGGTGTTCAAGGAAAAAGCACCCAAGTCTCATCTTGGCCCACACCACCTGCGTGTCCAAGGCGGTTGCTCGTGTGAGAGAGCCAACCTCCCAAGCCTGTACGACATACTTTATATGTTGTGTAATAAGTACTTCTATAAAGAAATAAAGCTTTCACAAAGCTTGTCCTCATGACAGAAACTATGTTAAATAACCTGGTTCTAAGCAATCCTGTGTATCTAAAACACTAGTTTTACGGCTTGTATCTCTATACAGCCAACCCACCACTGCGGGTCCGTGAGGGTATAGAGTCAATGCTCTATCACAGGTCATATTGTGAGGACCCTCTCTCCAGTCACTTGATGCTTAGACCGACAAAACAGGGTAGTTAACTACTGTGTAATGATGTCTCATTCAAAGTTGTGTTGCGTTTTCTTGTGGTACTTAGGCTTTCTTTGGTGTAAACCATAGCTGTTTGACATGATGAGATCAATGTCACTAGGTCAACAGCTCTATCTGTGATCTATAAGTGACTTTAGATCTTCCAATCTAAACTGCCCTGTACTGTTGCTGATGATCATGCAATGAACTCCATGTCCCTAATGGACAGAGAAATGCATAATCCTTACTTGCGTCTTTGCAAGATGATTCCAGTGCTTAGCAAAGCACACCAAGACGTGGATGTCGTCTCATCCAAGTCTCCTACCCAATCGACATCAATGTCTGGCCCGCCGTTTGCGAGTCACTACTATGATGAAAACAACCGATTGTCAGCAGCGCCCTACAAGTACCTCAAAAAACTCTAAACAGTGTGTTTGACCTAGGTTTGACTGATAACGGCTCACAAAGCCGACTACAAAAAAACACGTTGAGAGAGTACAATCCTAATTGTTCATCAAGCTACCAACCACATGTATCAAAAAACTATCCAATGACTCCATCTCTGACTTAGTCTAAGGACGTGTAGCAAGACTCAAACTCTTGCCTCTTGCTACTAGCACATCATTCGGATTCAGGTTTCCTCAAATAGAATCCACCAAGAATTTCTTCTTATAGGATTCTTGTGACAGAGTGAGTCGATTCTTGGAGCATTCTCCATGAATCTTGACTCCCACTGCCTAACCCAATTCCTTTATCTTAAAGATGAAAGGATAACCATCTTTAATTGGCTAAAGCAGCCTCTGTGTCATTTCTAGCTAGCCATATGTTTTCTACATATAGCATGAGGGTAATGAAATACTCTCAGCTTTCTTGAAATGGACTAAGTGGTCAATTACCACGAGTCTAGATGAATATGTGAGATCTTGACAAATCCTTGGAGTCGGCATACTCTACGCTCCTGGCCTTTTTCCATGAGACCTATGTGCTTGTGCACATGGATCCCTTCACCTAGTTTGCCATACAATAAAGTGGTCATGACATCCTAATCGATGTACTCCCAGACTTAAACTGGTGACCAAAGCTAGAATCAGACTCTGACCACACAACGAATGGAAGGTTTCGTCACAGTAGATACCTTCTTGTTGTGTGTACCTCTTCACTGCTTAATGTGCCTAGTAGTGGTTGATTAACCCATCTGCCTCTCCTAATTTTTGAGAGCACACTTGTTCTCAAAATGCCTTGTGACGCGGGGTAGATGCACCAATTCTTATACTTGGTGTGTCCTTATAGACTTTGTCTTTTCTTCTTCCATTGTTTTAGTCCACCTTTTACTAGTAAGGTCGGAGAGAGCCTTTTGAACTATCAAAGGCTCTACTTGATAATTTAGTACTCCTCTAGTACTGCTCTTGGATTGTTCTTCGTGGAAGACATGCTCCTCATAAGCAATACTCCCACTGGACTCAGCAACTGGAGATGCGTCTATACGCTCATCCTGACGTGTTGTAGGTCCACCTCCTTTCAATAAAGATTCACATCCAAAAGTCCGTCTCCCTTGCTCTAGAAGAGTTTGTCTTAAGGACCACTACATCCTTAGACTCAAATTATGTGACCAGAGTGTCTTCATTCTCGCTAATGAAGACGTATCCTTTTAATTGACCAAGCTATCTTACCAAGACACGCTACTTGCCTCTAGGGTCAAGCTTCCCATACTCATAGGAAGGATCAAGTATGCCGTATACCCTCATGGTCTCAGCATACTCTAATCATGTCTTTTACCTAACTAGAACTCATAAGGAGTCACTCACATAATTTGGAAGGGCATATGGTTAAGACGAAAGTGATTGTTGGCAAAACATCTCCCCAATGGGAACATTCACTTGAGTCATTATCAACTTAACCAACTCCAGGAGCAACACATTTTGCTGTGTAGTGTGTGGAATAGTTAGTTGTCTAACTATCCGAATTTCATCACATATCTGTGAGAAAATACTAGGCCGCTTGCCTTGCCCTTACACTTATTGGACTGTTGATGTCCGAGTGGACTAATTTGATGAAAGAGGATTTTCTGATTTCATGACAGAATGGTTCTTAGGTTACTTTGACTGCAAGGCAACGTTTACAGACTAGCATTGGGAATTTGTCCTCACAAATTCTCCTTTGCTAATACGTAATTGCGTCCCACACGCACTTGCCAAATAGGTGTATCATTCACAAAGGAAGACACAGCAAAGCAACTAGTTGAATTACGGGAATGTAATTCAATGTATATCACAACACAACCATTGTCATAAAATCAGAACTAACAATAAGGAATCATGATGAACATGTAGATCACATTATATATTAAGTTCTCTCACGGAAAAACAGTTAATAATGAGTTCCGTTCAGTATCTAGAACACAAAACATATATAAAGATAAAGAGTGGCCACTACGCAACTTCGTTTTTATAGCTACCCAACCTCTTAACTTTAATAATGCTTTGTTCCCACGAGGATACTTCTGCTCCCATTGGGCAGAGGACGGAACTCTATGAACCAATGTTCATGGGTGAGAGGGAAATGATTGCTGCAAACAATTTTTGCGCATAGTGCCTTGTGGATTGGCATAAGCAACATTTGACCTTGGCCAAAATCTCTTTACCTCTCTTGTATTTCCTTTGAACTTAGGCTACTTACCTTACACTTACCCTTTCTCTTCCTAACACCACATCTCTTGGACCCACTATCCTTGTTCTTGGAGCCTATAGCTCTAAGTAAATTTAGCCACTTAGGCTACGTGCCCAACATATTTTGCAGCCTTATGCCACCAATCTTTGAGCACTAGGTGGTGTTTAATATCATCAATAAACTTGATGGTATTAGTGAAGGTCGGAATGACCTATATGCTCTCCCAATAGGAGGGAAGAGATCTGGCAACAGTTTGAACTCACTGTTTACTAGTGGGGAGTGTTCAGGCTTACTCACACTCCCAAATTATGTTTGATTTCTTCTTTAGATGCGTCTTCATACTCTTGTCAGAGCGCATCTTGGAGGCATCAATACTTGATTGTAAGCTACCACAGTTTAGTGGCCACAGTGTCACCAAAGAGATCTCTCTAATGTCATATACATTTACAAGTTTTGTAGTTATACTATCAGTGAATCCTAAACGCTAACACTAATTACATAGCTCCTTATTACACAACACACAACTCTTGAAAATTGTAATCAACGCAAGACGAGTGTAGATATAGTCAGTCTCTGCATTCGAGAAGTAGGGTCAACCACCCTCATCACACAGAGAGCCTATATATGTACACCTTTCTCTGCTTGACTCAAAAATTTTCATAGAGTAGTCACATACTATTCAAAACCCCTTTTGGATTCCCACTATGTAAGCGATCAAGAAGAACATCGAGTCGCCACGGGCACGATCTCGAACTTCTACTTGATTACAACACTTATGATTATTTAAATAGTCATTTACTATTTAAATTCCCACGTGGATAAGCATTTATATCGAGTTATGGGTTTGCCACATGCTGCCCCTAGTTCCCACTCGAGTAAAATGCTTAAGCTGATTTAAACGATCACAAACCCTCTTTCGTTGTGTATGTAAATGAGTTAAGAGATCGTCATATACGCTCTTTAGACTCCAATTCACCCTAATTTCTCCTCATATTTGTATTCGTCTCACGAAAACAAGAAAAGTGACTCGAAAATCGTCGTAATCGCAACTAAAACGGAGAAATTATGCGCGACAGAAAACTACGCGACACTGGTCAACGGTCAACCTTTGATCTCTGGCAGTCAACGGCCGCGCCGACCAATCGCCGACCGACCACCGGCGGCGTCGGCGGTTGCTGCGTCGAACCACCGCCGGTCGACCACCGTCTCTGGCGGTGGCGGTCATCGGAGTACCTTCGGCTGACTGTCGTTGGACATCCGCCGGCACCGGCGACCGCCGTCGGCGGCGGCGCCGGACCCCCGTCATCGGCGGAGATCACCCGACCTCCGCCGGCGACTGCGCCGGTCGCCTGTGAACCACCGGCCGACCACTGTCGGCAGCGATCCACGGTGTACCCAGCTGCCAGACCTCCGCCTCCGCCCATACCAGCGACAGTATGCGGCGGCGCCGGCTGCCGGTCGGCCACCGGCGGAGGCAACTCTAACAGCCTCCCAGCCGGTCAACGTCATCCCGTTAGTTAACTTTCCCTTTCCCAAAGCAGTAGCATACATCCACAGGTATATATCTAATTCGCAGGGTACACATACCTTAAATAATATATACATGCATGCAAATTAGGGTTTTAAATATTGAAAGGGAAACCTAAACATGTTTCTAGGTTTTAGGATATAGTTTACCAGTCAATATTGAATTAAAAATTAACACATAATTTAAATTCCAAAATTATGGGACCATACCCTACAATATATGACTGTCACATGTTTTAAATCAAAATTAAAACATATAATTAACAATGGGAGACTAAGCATGTTCCTAAGTTTTAAATAAAATAAAATCATATAAACCCTAAACATGTTTCTAACCCTTTTCGGTTCATCAATCCCTGGAGAACAGATCTCTAGCATAACCAGCCTCTGATACCAATGTAGGGAAAGGTCCGGATCCACATGATCCGACACGACCTAGGGATCGAAAGGAAAAATCGAAAATAAATCCAGGCAGAAATTAAATATTGTGGAAGCTACTAACCTGGACGCCAATGCTAAAACCTTGGATCTTGCCAATGCCTCTACTCCACCAGGGCTGACCTCCAAACGACGAACTCCGAAAAGGGCCGCACCAAAGCGGAGGACTCTACTTACGAGAAGTAGAGCCACAAGTCCACGACTGATGCGCGAAAGATGACTCAAGAGATAGAGAGAAATTTTATGCTGAGTGGGGTTTCCCAAACGGGACACCCCTTTCCAGCACATGGAATGAGCAACTGGAAAGGTGTGGAGTCACTCCTATATATAGGAGGATGAGAGAGGTCCCATCATTTACGCAAGTAATGTGGGACTTGGAATGTGAACAAAAAATATCATGCTTCCATCATGATTACCTAGCCCACTTTGGGCCACGAGTACGGGCTCGTGTGACCTCCGATGAGAGTCATTTTCGTTTTGTTCTCTTCGTCTCTCTGCGAGCTTTCCAACGGATCCTCAATCGACCCGATCGGACTCCCACATGGGCGGATATTTAGTCCCGAAGACCCCAATATATCCAACACACTCATTGGTGAAAACAGATGAATATCAAGTTTTCGAAACACTAATCGGCGGAACCAGATTAACAAGAAAATCAAGTTTTCGAAAGACTCATTGTCGAAAACTGATGAATAACAAGTTTTCGAAACACTGATTGGCGAAAACTGATGAATATCAAGTTTCCGAAACACTCATCAACGAAAATTGATTAACAAGAATATCAAGTTTTTGAAACACTCATGGGCGAAAACTGATGAATATCATGTTTTTGAAACACTCATTGGCGAAAACTGATTTACAAGAAAATCAAGTTTTCGAAACACTCATTGGCAAAAACTTATGAATATAAAGTTTTTGATACACTAATTGGCGAAAACTGATGAATATCAAGTTTTCGAAACACTCACCGACAAAAATTGATTAACAAGAAAATCAAGTTTTCGAAACTTTCATTGGTGAAAACAGATGAATCTCATGTTTTCGAAACACTCACCAGCGAAAACTGATGAATATCATGTTTTCGAAACACTCATTGGCGAAAACTTATTAACAAGAAAATCAAGTTTCCGAAACACTCATCTGCAAAAACTGATGTATATCAAGATTCCAAAACACTCATCGGCGAAAATTGATTAACAAGAAAATCAAGTGTTCGAAATACTTATTGGCAAAAACTGATAAATATCAAGTTTCCAAAACACTAATCGGCGAAAATTGATGAATATCAAGTTTTCAAAACACTCATCGGCGAAAACTAATGAATATCAAGTTTCCGAAACACTAATAAATAAAAACTAATGAATATTGAGTTTTTGAAACACTCATCGGCGAAAAATGTTTAACAAGAAAATCAAGTTTTCGAAACACTCAATTGCAAAAACGGATGAATATCAAGTTTCCGAAACAATTAGCGGCGAAAATTGATGAATGTCAAGTTTTCAAAACAGTCATCGGCGAAAACTGATTAACAAGAAAATCAAGTTTTCGGCACATTCATTGGCGAACACTGATGAATATCAAGTTTTCGAAACACTCACCTTCGAAAATCGAAGAATATCAAGTTTTCGAAACCCTCATCGATGAAAACTGATTAATAAGAAAATCAAGTTTTCGATACACTCATTGGCGAGAACTGATGAATATCAAAATTTCGAAACACTCATTGGCGAAAACTGATGAATATCAAGTTTTCGAAACACTCACCAGAGAAAACTGATGAATATCAAGGTTTCGAAACACTCAGTTGAAAACTGATTAACAAGAAAATCAAGTTTTCGAAACATTCATTGGAGAAAACTGATGAATATCAAGTTTTCGAAACACTCACCGACGAAAACTGATGAATATCAAGTTTCCGAAACACTCATTGGCGAAAACTGATTAACAAGAAAATCAAGTTTTCGAAACACTCATTGGCGAAAACTGATGAATATCAAGTTTTCGAAACACTCATTGGCGAAAACTGATTAACAAGAAAATCAAGTTTTCGAAAGACTCATTGGCGAAAAAAGTAATGAATATAAACTTTTCGAAACACTCACCGGCGAAAACTGATGAATATCAAGTTTTTGAAACACTAATCAGCGAAAACTGATGAATATCAAGTTTTCGAAACACTGATCGGCAAAAACTAATTCACAAGAATATCAAGTTTTCGAATTACTCATTGGCGAAAACTGATGAATATGAAGTTTTCGAAACACCCACCGGCGAAAACTGATGAATATCAAATTTTCGAAACACTCGTCGGCGAAAGCTGATTAACAAGAAAGTAATGTTTTCGAAACACTCATTGGCGAAAACTGATGAATATCAAGTTTGCAAAACACAAGTCAGTAAAAACTGATGATTAACACGTCTTCGAAACAATAATCGGCGAAAATTGATTAACAAGAAAATCAAGTTTTCGATACACTCATTGGCGAAAACTGTTGAATATCAAATTTTCGAAAGACACACCGGCGAAAACTGATGAATATCAAGTTTTCGAAACACTGATCGGCGAAAACTGATGAACAAGAAAATCAAGTTTTCAAATCCCTCATTGACGAAAACTGATGAATATTATGTTTTCGAAACACTATTCGGCGAAAATACATGAATATCAAGTTTTTGAAACACTCTTCGGCGAAAACTGATTAACAAGAAAATCAAGTTTTCGAAACAATCTTCAGAAAAAACTGATGAAAATCAAGTTTCCAAAACAGTAATCGGCGAAAACTGTTGAATATCAAGTTTTCGAAACACTCATCGGCAAAAATGATTAACAAGGAAATCAAGTTTTCGAAACACTCATTGGCGAAAACTGATGAATATCAAGTTTTCGAAACACTTACCGGCGACAACTGAAGAATATCAAGTTTTCGAAACACTCATCGGCGAAAACTGATTAACAAGAAAATCAAGTTTTCGAAACATTTATTGGAGAAAACTGGTGAATATCAAGTTCCCGAAACACTAATCAGCGAAAACTTATAAATATCATGTTTTCGAAACAATCATCGACGAAAACTGATTAACAAGAAAATCAAGTTTTCGAAACACTAAATTGCGAAAACTAATGAATATCAAGTTTCCGAAACACTCACCGGCAAAAATTGATGAATATCAAGTTTTCGAAACTCTCATCGGCAAAAACTGATAAACTAGAAAATCACGTTTTCAAAACAGTCATTGGGGAAAACTGATGAATATCTAGTTTCCGAAACACTAATGGACGAAAACTGAAGAATATCATGTTTTCGAAACACTCATCGGCGAAAACTGATTAACAAGAAAATCAGGTTTTCGAAACAATCATCAGCGAAAACTCATGAATATCAAGTTTCCGAAACACTAATCGGCGAAAACGGTTGAATATCAAGTTTTCAAAACACTCATCGGTGAAAACTGATTAACAAGAAAATTATGCTTTTGAGACACTCATTGGCGAAAACTGATGATTAACAAGTTTTAGAAACACTCATTGGCGAAAAATGATTAACAAGAAAATCAGGTTTTTCGAAACAATCACCAGCAAAAACTGATGAATATCAAGTTTCCAAAACACTAATTGGTGAAAACTGTTGAATATCATGTTTTTGAAACACTCAACGGTGAAAACTGATTAACAAGAAAATTAAGTTTTTGAGACACTCATTGGCGAAAACTGATGAATATAAAGTTCTCGAAACACTCATCGGCGAAAAATGATTAACAGGGAAATCAAGTTTTCGAAACACTCATTGGCGAAAACTAATGAATATGAAGTTTTCAAAACACTTACCGGCGACAACTGATGAATATCATGTTTTCGAAACACTCATCGGGGAAAAGGGATTAACAAGAAAATCAAGTTTTCGAAACACACATTGGCGAAAACTGATGAATATAAAGTTTCTGAAACACTAATCGACGAAAACTGATGAATATCAAGTTTTCGAAACACTCATCGGCGATAATTGATTAACAAGAAAATCAAGTTTGCAAAATACTCACCGGCGAAAACCGATGAATTTCAAGTTTTTGAAACACTCATCGGCGAAAACTGTTTAACAAGAAAATCAAGTTTTCAAAACACTCATTGGCCAAACTTGATGAATATCAAGTTTCCGAAACACTAATCGGCGAAAACTGATGAATATCAAGTTTTCGAAACACTCATCGGCGAAAACTAATTAACAAGAAAATCAAGTTTTCGAAACACTCATTGGCTAAAACTGATGAATATCAAGTTTCCGAAACACTAATCGGCGAAAACTAATGAATATCAAGTTTTTGAAACACTCATCTGCGAAAACTGATTAACAAGAAAAACATGTTTTCGAAACATTCATTGGCCAAAATTGATGAATATCAAGTTTTCGAAACTCTCACAAGTTAAAAGTGATGAATATCAAGTTTTCGAAACACTCATGGGCGAAAACTGATTAACAAGAAAATCAAGTTTTTGAAACACTCATTGGCGGAAAATAATGAACATCAAGTTTTTGAAACACTCAACGGCGAAAACTGATTAACAAGAAAATCAAGTTTTTGAAACACACATCCACAAAAAATGATTAACAATAAAATCAAGTTTTCGAAGCAATCATTGGCGAAAATTGATGAAAATCATGATTTCGAAACACTCACCGGCGAAAGCTGATTACCAAGAAAATCAAGTTTTCAAAACAATCATTGGCGAAAACTGATGAATATCAAGTTTTCGAAACACTCACCGGCGAAAACTGAAGAATATTAAGTTTTTGAAATACTCATCGGCGAAAACGGATTGACAAGAAAATCAAGTTTTCGAAACACTCATTGGCGAAAACTGATGACTATCAAGTTTTTGAAACACTAATCGGAGAAAACTGATGAATATCAAGTTTTCGAAACACTCATCGGCGAAAATTGATCAACAAGAAAATCATGTTTGCGAAACACTCACCGGAAAAAATGATTAACAAGAAAATCAAGTTTGCGAAACACTCACCGGCGAAAACCGATGAATATCAAGTTTTTGAAACACTCATCGGCGAAAACTGATTAACAAGAAAATCAAGTTTTCAAAACATTCATGGGCCAAAACAGATGAATATCAAGTTTGCGAAACACTCACCAACGAAACACTGATGAATATCAAGTTTTCGAAACACTGATGAATATCCAGTTTTCGAAACACTCAGCGGCGAAAACTGTTGAATATCAAGTTTTCGAAACATTAATTGGCGAAAACTGATGAATATCAAGTTTTCGAAACACTCATTGGCGAAAACTAATGGATATCAAATTTTCCAAACACTCATCGGTGAAAACTGATGAATATCAAGTTTTCGAAACGCTCATTGGCAAAAACTAATGAATATCAAGTTTTCGACACACTCATCGGCGAAAGCTAATTAACAATGAAATCAAGTTTTGGAAAAACTCATTCGCAAAAAATGATGAATATCAAGTTTCCGAACACTTACCGGCGAAAACTGAAGAATATCAAGGTTTCGAAACACTCATCAGCGAAAACTGATTAACAAGAAAATCAAGTTTTCGAAACACTCATTGGCGAAAACTGATGAATATCATGTTTTCGAAACACTCACCGGCAAAAACTGATGAATATCATGTTTTCGAAACACTCACCGGCGAAAACTGATTAACAAGAAAATCAAGTTTTCGAAACACTCATTGGCGAAAACTGAAGAATATTAAGTTTCAAAAACACTCACCGGCTAAAACTGATGAATATCAAGTTTTCGAAACACTTATTGGCGAAAACTGATTCACAAGAAAATCAAGTTTTCGAAACAATCGTTCGCGAAAACTGATGAATATCAAGTTTTCGAAACACTCAACGCGAAAACTGATGAATATCAAGGTTTCAAAACACTCACCGGCGAAAACTAATGAATATCATGTTTTAGAAACACTCATTGGCGAAAACTGGTTAACAAGAAAATCAAGTTTTCGAAACTCTCATTAGCGAAAACTGATGATTATCATGATTTTGAAATAGTCATCGGCGAAAACTGATTAACAAGAAATTCAAGTTTTCGAAACACTCATTGGCGAAAACTGATGAATATCAAGTTCTCGAAATACTCACCGTGGAAAACTGATGAACAAGAAAATCATATTTTAAAAACACTCATTGGCGAAAACTGAGGAATATCAAATTTCCGAAACACTAATCGGAAAAAACTGATGAATATCATGTTTTCGAAATACTCATCGGCGTAATCTGATAAACAAGAAACTCAAGTTTTGGAAACACTCATTCGCGAAAACTGATGAATATCTCATTTTCGAAACACTCATTGGCGAAAACTGATTAAAAAGAAAATCAAGTTTAAGAAACATTGATTGGCGAAAACTGAAGAATATCAAGTTTCCGAATACTAATCGGTGAAAATTGAGGAATATGAAGTTTTCGAAACACTCATTGGCAAAAACTGTTGAATATCACGTTTTCGAAACACTCATCGGCGAAAACTGATTAACAAGAAAATCAAGTTTTCGAAACACTCATTGGCGAAAACTGAAGAATATCATGTTTCCGAACACTTACCGACGAAAACTGATGAATATCAAGTTTTCGAAACACTCATCGGCGAAAACTGATTAACAAGAAAATCAAGTTTTCGTAACACTCATTGGCGAAAACTGATGAATATCAAGTTCTCGTAACACTCATTTGCGAAAACTGATGAATATCAAGTTTTCGAATCACTCATCGGCGAATACTGATAAACAAGAAAATCAAGTTTTCGAAACACTCATTGGTGAAAACTGAAGAATATTTTGTTTCAGAAACACTCACCGGCGAAAACTGATGAATATCCAGTTTTCGGAACACTCATCGGCGAAAACTGATTAACAAGAAAATCAAGTTTTCGAAGCACTCATTGGTGAAGACTGATGAATATCATGTTTCCAAAACACTAATCGGCGAAAATTGATTAACATGAAAATCAAGTTTTCGAAACACTCATTGGCAAAAATTAATGAATATCAAGTTTCTGAAACCCTAATCGGCGAAAACTCATGAATATCAAGTTTTCAAAACACTTAGCGGCGAAAACTGATTAACAAGAAAATCATGTTTTCGAAACACTCATTGGCGAAAACTGATGAATATCAAGTTTCCGAAACACTCATCGGCAAAAAATAATGAATATCAAGTTTTCGAAACACTCATCAGTGAAAATTGATTGTCAATAAAATCATGTTTTTGAAACAATCATCGGTGAAAACTAAAGAATATCCAGTTTTCGAAACACTCATCGGCGAAGACTGATTAACAAGAAAATCAAGTTTTCGAAATAGTCACCGGCGAAAACTGATGAATATCAAGTTTCTGAAACACTCATCGGTAAAAACTGATGAATATCAAGTTTTCAATACAATCTTCGGAGAAAACTGATGAACAAGAAAATCAAGTTTTCGAAACACTCATTGGCAAAAACTGATGAATATCAACTTTTCGAAACACTCACTGGCGAAAACTGGTGAATATCAAGTTTTCAAAACACTCACTGGCGAAAACTGAAGTATATCAAATTTCCGAAACACTCACCGGCGAAAACTGATTAGCAACAAAATCAACTTTTTGAAACACTCATTGGCAAAAACTGATGAATATCAAGTTTTCGAAACACTCATCGGCGAAAACTGATGAATATCAAGTTTTCGAAACACTCACCGACGAAAACTGATTAACAAGAAAATCAAGTTTTCGAAACACTCATTGGCGAAAACTGATGAATATCAAGTTTTTAAAACACTCATCAGCAAAAACTGATGAATATCAAGTTTTCGAAACACTCATCGACGAAAACTGATTAACAAGAAAATCAAGTTTTCGAAACACTCATTGGTGAAAATTGATGAATATCAAGTTTCTGAAACACTAATCGGTGAAAATTGATGAATATCAAGTTTTCGAAACACTCACCGGCGGAAACTGATGAATATTATGTTTTTGAAACACTCATCGGCGAAAATAGATTAACAAGAAAATCAACTTTTGAAAACTTTCAATGCTAAAAATTAATGAATATCAAGTTTTTAAAACACTCATCGGCGAAAATTGATGACTATCAAGTTTTCGAAACACTCATCGAGGAAAACTGATAAACAAGAAAATCAATTTTTCAAAATATTCATTGGCGAAAACTGATGAATATCAAGTTTCGGAAACACTCATCGGCGAAAACTGATGAATATCAAGTTTTCGAAACACTAATCGGCGAAAACTGATTAACAAAAAAATCAAGTTTTCGAACCATCATTGGCGAAAACTGATGAATATCAAGTTTTCGAAACACTCACTGGCGAAAACTGATTAACAACAAAATCAACTTTTCGAAACACTAATTGGCGAAAACTAAAGAATATCAAGTTTCCGGAACAGTCACCGACAAAAATTGATGAATATCAAGTTTTCGAAACACTGATCGGTGAAAGATGATTAACATGAAAATCAAGTTCTCGAAACACTCATTGGCAAAAATTGATAAATAACAAGTTTCCAAAACACTAATCCGTGAAAACTGATGAATATCAAGTTTTCGAAACACTCACCGACGAAAACTGATAAACAAGAAAATCAAGTTTTCAAAACACTCTTTGGCGAAAACTAAAGAATAATAATTTTCCGAAACACTCACCGACGAAAACTGATGAATATCAAGTTTTCGAAACACTCTCCCGTGAAAACTGATGAATATCAAGTTTTCGAAACACTCAATGGCGAAAACTGATGAATATTAAGTTTCCGAAACACTAATTGGCGAAAACTGATGAATATCAAGTTTTCGAAACACTCATTGGCGAAAACTGACAAATATCAAATTCCCGAAATACTCGCCGGCGAAAACTGATGAATATCAAGTTTTTGAAACACTCACCGGCGAAAACTGATGAATATCAAGTATACGAAACAGTCATCGGTGAAAACTGATTAACAAAAAATCAAGTTTTCAAAACACTCATTGGAGAAAACTAAAGAATATCAAGTTTCCGAAACACTCACCGGCGAAAACTGATGAATATCAGGTTTTCGAAATATTCATCGGCGAAAACTGATTAACATGAAAATCAAGTTTTCAAAACACTTACCGGCGAAAACTAATCAATATCACGTCTTTGAAACACTCACCGGCGAAAACTGATTAACAAGAAAATCAAGTTTTCGAAACACTCATTGGCAAAATCTGATCAATATCAAGTTTACGACACAGTAATTGGCAAAAATTAATGAACATGAAGTTTTCGAAACACTTACTGACAAAAACTGATTAACAAGAAAATCAAGTTTTCGAATCATTCATTGGCGAAAACTGATGAATATCAAGTTTTCGAAACACTCACCGGCAAAAACAGATGAATATCAAGTTTTTAAAATACTCATCGGCGAAAACTGATGAATATCAAGTTTTCGAAACATCCACCGGCGAAAATTGATTAACAAGAAAATCAAGTTTTGGATACACTCATTGGTGAAAACTGAAGAATAGCATATTTACGAAACACTGACCGGCGAAAACAGATGAATAACAAGTTTTCGAAAGACTCATTTGCGAAAACTGGTTTACAAGAAAATCAAGTTTTCGAAACACTCATTGGCGAAAACTGATGAATATCAAGTTTTCAAAACACTCATCGACGAAAACTGATGAATATCAAGTTTTCGAAACACTCATCGGCAAAAACAGATTAACAAGAAAATCAACTTTTCGAAACACTCATTGGCGAAAACAGATGAATATCAAATTTTCGAAACACTAACTGGCGAAAACTGATGAATATCAAGTTTTCGAAACACTCATCGGCAAAAACTAATTAACAAGAAAATCAACTTTTCGAAACACTCATTGGCGAAAACTGAAGAATATCAAGTTTTCGAGACACTCAGCGGCGAAAACTGAAGATTATCAAGTTTTCGAAACACTGATCGGCGAAAACTGATTAACAAGAAAATCAAGTTTTCGAAACACTCATTGGCGAAAACTGATGAATATCAAGTTTTTGAAACACTCACCGGTGAGAACTAATGAATATCAAGTTTTCGAAACACTCATCGGCGAAAACTGATTAACAAGAAAATCAAGTTTTCGAAACACTCACCGGCAAAAACTGATGAGTATCAAGTTTTCGAAACACTCACTGGCGAAAACTGATGAATATCAAGTTTTCGAAACACTCACTGACGAAAGTAGATAAACAAGAAAATCATGTTTTCAAAACATTCATTGGCGAAAACTGATGAATATCAAGTTTCCGAAACACTCATCAGTGAAAACTGATTAACAAGAAAATCAAGTTTTCGAAACACTCATTGGCAAAAACTGATGAATATCAAGTTTTCGAAACACTCACCGGCGAAAATTGATTAGCAAGGAAATGAAGTTTTCCAAACACTCATTGGCAAAAAATGATGAATATCAAGTTTTCGAAACACTCACCGGCAAAAACTCATGAATATTAATTTTTCGAAACACTCAACAGTGAAAACTGATTAAAAAGAAAATCAAGTTTTGGAAACACTCATTGGCGAAAACTTATCAATATGAAGTTTTCGAAACGCTCACTGGCGAAAACTGATAATATCAAGTTTTCAAAACACTCATCGGCGAAAATTGATGAACAAGAAAATCAAGTTTTCGAATCCCTCATTCGCGAAAACTGAAGAATATCAAGTTTCCAAAACACTAATCGGCGAAAACCGATGAATATCAAGTTTTGGAAACACTCAACGGCAAAAACTGATGAACAAGAAAATCAAGTTTTCGAAACACTCATTGGCAAAAACTGATGAATATCAATTTTTCGAAACACTCACTGGCGAAAACTGGTTAACAAAAAAATCAAGTTTTCGAAATACTCATTTGCGAAAACTGAAGAATATCAAGTTTCCGAAACACTCACCGGCGAAAAATGATGAAAATCAAGTTTTCGAATTACTCATCCGCGAAAACTGATTAAGAAGAAAATCAAGTTTTCGAAACACTCATGTGCGAAAACTAATGAATATCATGTTTTCGAAACACTCAACGGCGAAAATTGATTAACAGGAAAATCACGTTTTCGAAACACTCAATGGCGAAAAATGATAAATATCATGTTTTCAAAACACTCATCGACGAAAACTGATGAATATCATGTTTTCGATACACTCGTCGGCAAAAACTGATTAACAAGAAAATCAAATTTTCGAAACAATCATTGGCGATAACTGATGAATTTCAGGTTTTTGAAACACTAACCGACGAAAACTGATGAATATCAAGTTTCCGAAACACTAATCGGCTAAAACTAATTAACAAGAAAATCAACTTTTCGAAACACTCATTGGCGAAAACTGAAGAATATCAAGTTTTCGAGACACTCAGCGGCGAAAACTGAAGAATATCAAGTTTTCGAAACACTGATCGGCGATAATAGATTAACAAGAAAATCAAGTTTTCGAAACACTCATTGGCAAAAACTGATGAATATCAAGTTTTTGAAACACTCACCGGTGAGAACTAATGAATATCAAGTTTTCGAAACACTCAATGGCGAAAACTGATTAACAAGAAAATCAAGTTTCCGAAACACTCACCGGCGAAAACTGATGAATATCAATTTTTCGAAACACTCACCGGCGAAAATTGTCGAATATAAAGTTTCCAAAACACTCATTGACGAAAATAGATAGACAAGAATATCAAGATTTCGAAACACTCATTGTTAGAAACTGAAGAATATCATGTTTTCGAAACACTCATTGGCGAAAACGGCTGAATATCATGTTTATGAAACACTCATATGCGAAAACTGATGAATATCATGTTTTTAAAACACTCATCGGCGAAAACTGATTAACCAAAAAATCAACTTTTCGAAACACTCATTGGCAAAAACTTATGAATATCAAGTTTCCGAAACACTAATTGGCGAAATTAATGAATATTAAGTTTTCGAAACACTCATCGGCGAAAATAGATTAACAAGAAAATCAAGTTTTCGAAACACTCATTGTCGAAAACCGATGGATATCAAGTTTTCGAAACACTAATCGCCGAAAACTGATGAATATCAAGTTTTTGAAACATTCATCGGCGAAAACTAATTAACAAGAAAATCAAGTTTTCGAAACACTCATTGGCGAAAACTGATGAATATCAAGTTTCCAAAACACTAATCGGCAAAAACTGATGAATAACAAGTTTTCGAAACACTCATCGACGAAAACTGGTTAACAAAAAAATCAAGTTTTCGAAATACTCATTGGCGAAAACTGATGAATATCAAGTTTCCGAAACACTCACCGGCGAAAAATGATGAAAATCAAGTTTTCGAAATACTCATCCGCGAAAACTGATTAAGAAGAAAATCAAGTTTTCGAAACACTCATGTGCGAAAACTGATGAATATAATGTTTTCGAAACACTCAACGGCGAAAATTGATTAACAGGAAAATCAAGTTTTCGAAACACTCATTGGCGAAAACTGATGAATATCAAGTTTTCGAAACACTCACCGGCGAAAACTAATGAATATCAAGTTTTCGAAACACTCATCGGCAAAAACTGATTAACAAGAAAATCAAGTTTTCGAAACACTCATTCGCGAAAACTGATGAATATCATGTTTTCGAAACACTCACCGGCGAAAACTGATGAATATCAAGTTTTCGATACACTCATCGGCGAAAACTAATTAACAAGAAAATCAACTTTTCAAAACACTCATTGGCGAAAACTGAAGAATATCAAGTTTTCGAGACACTCAGCGGCGAAAACTGAAGAATATCAAGTTTTCGAAACACTGATCGGCGATAACAGA
Source organism: Senna tora (assembly GCA_014851425.1). NCBI lineage: Eukaryota > Viridiplantae > Streptophyta > Magnoliopsida > Fabales > Fabaceae > Senna > Senna tora. The sequence continues at coordinate 40,483 of JAAIUW010000134.1, read as the reverse complement.
TTAACAAGAAAATCATGTTTTCGAAACACTCATTGGCTAAAACTGATGAATATCAAGTTTTTGAAACACTCACCGGTGAGAACTAATGAATATCAAGTTTTCGAAACACTCATTGGCGAAAACTGATTAACAGGAAAATCAAGTTTTCGAAACACTCACCGGCGAAAACTGATGAATATCAAGTTTCAGAAACACTCACCGACGTAAACTGATGAATACCAAGCTTTTGAAACACTCGTCGACGAAAACTGATTGACAAGAAAATCAAATTTTCGAAACACTCCTCCGCAAGAACTGATGAATATCATTTTTTCGAAACACTAATCGGCGAAAACTGATGAATATCAAGTTTTCGAAACACTCACCAGCGAAAGTTGATGAATATCAAGTCTTCAAAACACTCATCGACGAAAACTGATTAACAAGAAAATCATGTTTTCGAAACACTCATTGGCAAAAACTGATGAATATCAAGTTTCCGAAACACTAATTGGCGAAAATAATGAATATTAAGTTTTCGAAACACTCATCGGCGAAAATAGATTAACAAGAAAATCAAGTTTTCGAAACACTCATTGTCGAAAACCGATGGATATCAAGTTTTCGAAACTCTAATCGCCGAAAACTGATGAATATCAAGTTTTCGAAACATTCATTTGCGAAAACTAATTAACAAGAAATTCAAGTTTTCGAAACACTCATTGGCGAAAACCGATGGATATCCAGTTTTCGAAACACTAATCGGCGAAAACTGATGAATATCAAGTTTTCGAAACACTCATCGGCGAAAACTGGTTAACAAAAAAATCATGTTTTCGAAATACTCATTTGCGAAAACTGGAGAATATCAAGTTTCCGAAACACACACCGGCGAAAAATGATGAAAATCAAGTTTTCGAAATAGTCATCCGCGAAAACTGATTAAGAAGAAAATCAAGTTTTCGAAATACTCATGTGCGAAAACTGATGAATATAATGTTTTCGAAACACTCAACGGCGAAAATTGATTAACAGGAAAATCACGTTTTCGAAACACTCAATGGCGAAAACTGATGAATATCAAGTTTTCGAAACACTCATCGACGAAAACTGATGAATTTCAAGTTTTCGAAACACTCATCGGCGAAAACTGATTAACAAGAAAATCACATTTTTGAAACTCTCAACGGCGAAAACTGATGAATATCAAGTTTTTGAAACACTCACCGGCGAAAACTGATGAATATCAAGTTTTCGAAACACTAATCGGCGAAAACTGAATAACAAGAAAATCATGTTTTCAAAACACACAGTGGCGAAAACTGAAGAATATCAAGTTTTCGAAACACTCATCGGTGAAAACTGAAGATTATCAAGTTTTCGAAACACTCATCGGCGAAAACAGATTAACAAGAAAATCAAGTTTTCGAAACACTCATTGGCAAAAACTAATGACTATCAAGTTTTTGAAACACTAACCGGTGAAAACTTATGAAAATCAAATTTACGAAACACTCATCGGCGAAAACTGATTAACAAGAAAATCAAGTTTTCGAAACACTCACCTACGAAAATTGATGAATATCAAGTTTTCGAAACACTCACCAGCAAAAATTGATGAATACCAAATTTTCGAAACACTCATCGGCGAAAACTGATTGACAAGAATATCAAGTTTTCGAAACACTCATTGGCGAAAACTGATGAATATCAAGTTTTTGAAACACTCATCGGCGAAAACTGATGAATATCAAGTTTTCGAAACACTCACCGGCGAAAACTGATGAATATTGAGTTTTCGAAACACTGATCGGCGAAAACTCATTAACAAGAAAATCAAGTTTTCGAAACACTCATTGGCGAAAATTGATGAATATCAAGTTTCCGAAACACTAATCGGCGAAAATAATGAATATCAAATTTTCGAAACACTGATCGGCGAAAACTGATTAACAAGATAATCAAATTTTCGAAACACTCATGGGCGAAAATTGATGAATATTAAGTTTCCGAAACACCAATCAGCGAAAACTGATGAATATCAAGTTTTCGAAACACTCATCGGCGAAAACTGATTAACAAGAAAATCAAGTTTTCGAAACACTCATTGGCGAAAACTGATGAATATCAAGTTTTCGAAACACTAATCGGCGAAAACTGATGAATATCAAGTTTACGAAACACTCATTGGCGAAAACTGATTAACAAGAAAATTAAGTTTTCGAAACACTCATTGGCGAAAACTGGTGAATATCAATTTTTTGAAACACCCACCGGCGAAAACTAATTTACAAGAAAATCAACTTTTCGAAACACTCGTTGGCGAAAACTGAACAATATCTTGATTCCGAAACACTCACTGGTGAAAACTGATGAATATCATGTTTTCGAAACACTCATCGGCGAAAACTAATTAACAAGAAAATCATGTTTTCGAAACACTCATTCGCGAAAACTTATGAATATCAAGTTATCGAAACTCTCAGCGGCAAAAACTGATGAATATCAAGATTTCGAAACACTAACCGGCGAAGACTGATGAATATCAACTTTTCCAAACTCTCATCGGCGAAAACTGATTGACAAGAAAATCAAGTTTTCGAAACACTCATTCGCGAAATTTGATGAATATCAAGTTTTCAAATCACTCACCGGCGAAAGCTGATGAATATCATGTTTTCGAAACACTCATTGGCGAAAACTGATGAATATCAAGTTTTCGAAACACTCATCGGCAAAAACTGATTAACAAGAAAATTAAGTTTTCGAAACACTCATGGGCGAAAACTGGTGAATATCAATTTTTTGAAACACCCACCGGCGAAAACTAATTTACAAGAAAATCAACTTTTCGAAATACTCGTTGGCGAAAACTGAGGAATATCTTGTTTCCGAAACACTCACCGGCGAAAATTGATTAACAAGAAAATCAGATTTTCGAAACACTCATCCGTGAAAACTGAAGAATATAAAATGTCTGAAAGACTCACCGTCGAAAACTGATGAATATCAAGTGTCTGAAACTCTCATCGGCGAAAACTGATTAATAAGAAATTAAAGTTTTCGAAACACTCATTGGCAAAAACTAATGAATATGAAGTTTTCGAAACACGAATCGGCGAAAACTGAAGAATATCATATTTCCGAAACACTCATTGGCAAAAACTGAACAACATCAAGTTTTCGAAACACTCATCGGTGAAAACTTATTAACAAGAAAATCAAGTTTTCGAAACACTCGTTGGCGAAAACTGAAGAATATCAAGTTTCTGAAACACTCACCGATCAAAACTGATGAATATCAAGTTTTCGAAACACTCATCGGCGAAAACTGATTAGCAAGAAAATCAAGTTGTCAAAACACTCATTCGCGAAAACTGATGAATATCAACATTCCGAAACAGTAATCGTCGAAAACTGATGAATATCAAGTTTTCAAAACACTCATCGGCGAAAACTGATTATCAAGAAAATCAGGTTTTCGAAACACTCATTGGCGAAAACTGATGAATATCAAGTTTTCGAAACAATCACTGGCGAAAACTGATGAATATCAAGTTTTCAAAACACTCATCGGCGAAAACTGATTAACAAGTAAATCAAGTTTTCGAAACACTCATTGGAGAAAACTGATGAATATCAAGTTTTCGAAACACTCATCGGCGAAAACTGATTAACAAGAAAATCAAGTTTTCGAAACACTCATTGCCGAAAAGTGATGAATATCAAGTTTTCGGAACACTTACCGGCGAAAACTACTTAACAAGAAAATCAAGTTTTCGAAACACTCATTAGCGAAAACTGATGAATGTCAAGTTTTCGAAACACTCATCGACGAAAACTGATGAATATCATGTTTTTGAAACACTCACCGGCGAAAATTGATTAACAAGAAAATCAAGTTTTCGAAACACTCATTGGTAAAAGCTGATGAATATCAAGTTTCCGAAACACTCACTGGCGAAAATTAATGAATATCAAGTTTTCAAAACACTCATCGGCAAAAACTGATTAACAAGAAAATCAAGTTTTCGACAGACTCATTGTCGAAAACTGATGAATATCAAGTTTCCGAAACACCCATCGACGAAAACTGTTGACAAGAAAATCAACTTTTCGAGACACTCATTAGCGAAAACTGATGAATATCAAGTTTTCGAAACACTCACCGGCGAAAACTGAAGAATATCAAGTGTTTGAAACACACACTGGCAAAAACTGATGAATATCAAGTTTTCGAAAACACTAATCGACGTAAACTAATGAATATCAAGTTTTCGAAACACTCATCGTCGAAAACTGACGAATATCAAGTTTTCGAAACTCTAATCGGCGAAAACTGATGAATATCAAGTTTCCGAAACACTCATCGGTGAAAACTAATTAACCAGAAAATCAAGTTTTCGAAACACTCATTGGCAAAAACTGATGAATATCATGTTTACGAAACACTAATCGCCAAAAACTGAGGAATATAAAGTTTTTGAAACACTCAACGGCGAAAACTGATTAACAAGAAAATCAAGTTTTCAAAACACTCATTGGCTAAAACTGATGAATATCAAGTTTTCGAAACACTCATTGGCAAAAACAGATGAATATCAAGTTTTCGAAACACTCATTCACGAAAACTGATGAATATCAAGTTTCCGAAACACTCTCCGACGAAAACTGATGATTATCAAATTTTTGAAACACTCACTAGCGAAAACTGATGAATATCATGTTTTCGAAACATTCACTGGCGAAAACAAATTAACAAGAAAATCAAGTTTTCGAAACACTCGTTGGCGAAAACTGATGAATATCATGTTTTCGAAACACTCACTGGCGAAAACTGATGAATATCAAGTTTTCGAAACACTCATTGGCGAAAACTAATGAATATCAAGTTTCCGAAACCCTAATCGGCGAAAACTGATGAATATCAAGTTTTCGAAACACTCATCGGCGAAAACTGATTAACAAGAAAATCAAGTTTTTGAAAGATTCATTGGCGAAAACTGAAGAGTATCAAGTTTCCGAAACACTCACCGGCAAAAACTTATGAATATCAATTTTTCGAAACACTCATCGGTGAAAACTGATTAACTAGAAAATCAGTTTTCGAAACACTCGTTGGCTAAAACTGATGAATATCGTGTTTTCGAAACGCTCACCGGCAAAAACTGATGAATATCAAGTTTTTGAAACACTCATCGGCGAAAACTGATTAACAAGAAAATCAAGTTTTCAAAACCCTCATTGGCTAAAACTGATGAATATCGTGTTTTCGAAACACTCATTGGCAAAAACAGATGAATATCAAGTTTTCGAAACACTCATTCACGAAAACTGATGAATTTCAAGTTTTCGAAAGACTCACCGGCGAAAACTAATGAATATCAAATTTTTGAAACACTCACTAGCGAAAACTCATGAATATCAAGTTTTCGAAAAAACTCGTCGTCGAAAACTGATTAACAAGAAAATCAAGTTTTCGGAACACTCGTTGGCGAAAACTGATGAATATCAAGTTTTCGAAACACTCACCGGCGAAAACTGAAGAATATCAAGTGTTTGAAACACACACTGGCAAAAACTGATGAATATCAAGTTTCCGAAAACCTAATCGGCGAAAACTAATGAATATCAAGTTTTCGACACACTCATCGGCGAAAATTGATTAACAAGAAAATCTAGTTTTTGAAAGATTCATTGGCGAAAACTGAAGAGTATCAAGTTTCCGAAACACTCACCGGCAAAAACTTATGAATATCAATTTTTCGAAACACTCATCGGTGAAAACTGATTAACTAGAAAATCAAGTTTTCGAAACACTCGTTGGCTAAAACTGATGAATATCGTGTTTTCGAAACGCTCACCGGCAAAAACTGATGAATATCAAGTTTTTGAAACACTCATCGGCGAAAACTGATTAACAAGAAAATCAAGTTTTCAAAACCCTCATTGGCTAAAACTGATGAATATCGTGTTTTCGAAACACTCATTGGCAAAAACAGATGAATATCAAGTATTCGAAACACTCATCGGCGAAAACTGATTAAGAATAAAATCAAGTTTTCGAATCACTGATTAGCAAAAACTGATGAATAACAAGTTTTCAAAGAACTCACCCGTGAAAACTGATTAACAAGAAAATCAAGTTTTCGAAACACTCATTGGTGAAAACTGAAGAATATCATGTTTTCGAAACACTCATCGGCGAAAATTGATGAATATCATGTTTTCGAAACACTCATCGGCGAAAACAGATAAACAAGAAAATCAAGTTTTCGAAACACTCACTGGCGAATACTAATGAATATCAAGTTTTCGAAACACTCACCGGCGAAAACTGATGAATATCAAGTTTTTGAAACACTCACCGGCAAAAACTGATGAATATCAAGTTTTCAAAACACTCATCGGCAAAAACTGATTAACAAGAAAATCAAGTTTTCGAAACACTCATTTGCAAAAACGGATGGATATCAAGTTTACAAAACACTCACTGTTGAAAACTGATGAATATCATTTTTCTGAAACACTAATCGGCGAAAACTAATGAATATCAAGTTTTCGAAACACTCATCGGCGAAAACTGATTAACAAGAAAATCAAGTTTTCGAAACACTCATTGGCGAAAACTGAACAATATCAAGTTTCCGAAACACTCACTAGCAAAATCTGATGAATATCAAGTGATGGACGCGGCCTTGTCGTGAGGCCGGCACCAATAAAATTAATACTAGAAAGTGCAGCTAGTGGCACAACCTAGGTCGATTCTCTCTCGCGGAGCCTATGGACTCGATGGACAAATATGCTCAATTAACACAAAATGGGGTGTCTTTGAGGCAATTTAACAAACACTTGGTATGCAATGAAACTAAATGGAATTAAATGCAACTAAATGAAACTAGAACTAACACTTTTTTGGGGTTTTCAATATTTTTAAAGCTAAAGTAAATTGAGGTGAATGAAATAAGATGAATATGCTTTGTTGGAGAATGCTTTGGGCTATCCTTGCTATCAAAAAGTATGGAGTTAATCAATGAAGGGCCATTTCCTAAAGTAGTTTAGTGACCACTAAACCTAGGTAATTTAATTAGAGGATGCAATTAACCAACCGGACAATTAACAAGCCTAATCAAATACCATCAATGAAGCAAATGAGGAATTTAACATAAACTAGAATTCAACTCAACAATTACCATTGTCATTAGAGTGACTTCCACAATGAATTAAAAATTACAATAATATTCAACCAAATCCAATGTAATCAAAACCCACAATGGGAGAATCAAAATACAAATCACTAGTTTATTTAAATTCCTAATGTCCAACTACAACCTAGTTGAGTTCCACAACCATGGAGCCACAATCAATACAAACTCATCAATATCAACAAGATAAACATGAATCCATAAAGAGAAGTAGTAGGAAAACAAGAAAAACTCCCTATTGGATGCCATAGCTCAAGCCCTAATCATCCTCCTCCAAAGCACAAGAAGTTTAGCCACTCATGGATGGGACAAATGCTTCACCAAGCTCCTCCAACCCTTGCTTAGCCATGGATGATGATGGAGGTTGCTGGAATTTGGTCTGAATAGGTGTGGAGAGTGGAGAAGATGAAGAGAAAATGGTGAGTGTGGCTGGAAATGTGGAGAGACTTGAGAGGATGAGAGCTTGTGTGTATGAATGTGTTCAAATTCGTGGGTTTCTCCCTTGATTAGGTTAAGGGCCTCTAAAACCTCAGAATATACCCTCCAATCTGACCTAGTATGCTCCCCTTGTGGTAAAACATTGAGAAAGTGGGCCCACCATCCGTTTCAGCTCTTAAAATCGCGAGAAATTCGTGCAGAACTGGTGTACCCGCTGGCAGCGGGTGGATTACTTAAAACACGCGTTTTGCTCTGAAACTGAAGTCCACCCGCTGGCAGCTTACAAGGCTACCCGCTGGCAGCGGGTGGAACAGTAGAATAGGCCCAAAAATGCCTCTAAGCCTCAAATCTTGTACCGGCTTCACTTTCCAGCTTCTTTCTCGACCTCTAGCACTTGAATCCTTGCTTTTCCTCAAGCTAGTTGACCTACAAATCAACCAAAACAATTGTGAGGCCCTCAAGTTAATAAAACTAGAGAATTATCACAATTTATTCAATAAAAATATGGAATTAGCAAGATTGTGATTTAAGTCCTTAAGTGCCCTTGAATAACATTAAATTATGCATAATGACTCTTTAAAATCAACAAAAGCTTGTCAAATGCCAAAAGATACAAGGGTAAATATTGGTATTATCAACTCCCCCACACTTAGACCTTTGCACTCCTGAGCAAAGCAATCAGTCAAAAATGCAGCCAAGGGGGATGTAGGAAGCAACAAAATAACCAATCAAATCAAGATGCAAAACAACTAGGCAAGAAACCATGTTCTTGGTTCATGCAACAAAAGCAAAACAACTATGCATAGCAATCAATTAAAACATGCAAATGACCGATGACTCAAGTGTTTCGCTCTACTCACTAATGTTGGATATTTTCTCTCTAATCTTACTTACTTATCACTTTGCCATAGGCTTGAGAGAGATCTAGATCTCCACTAAGATGCGTTAGCTCAACAAATCATGAGGTCTTAATGGCTTGTAATGATGGATGCATGGTCATGGTGAAAAGTGTTTACAAAGAAGGAAATTATGCAAAACGAAACATTTTGAATTGACTCCCAATTAAATGATTGCTTGGGTTCCAAAAGAGTCTAACCAAACAATCATCTTCCAACAACCAAGAAATTTGTCTAAGATCCTTATTACTTTCGGTTGCAACTCTTTTTTTTTTATTATTGCTTTTCTTTCTTTTGTATTTCCTTTTTTTTTCTTCTTTTTAAATTTTTTTCTAAATAAATAAATGTTTAATTCATTTATTTATTTATTTATTCTTTCTTTTCAAGCTTTTTGCTTGATTGGATCAATTAGACAATTTCAACCCAGGAAGATGAGTGGTCAGAAACTAAGAAACCTAAAGTCAAACATTTAATTAAAAGTCATAGTGCAAAATGTCTAGAAAAGCAAGAATTAAGCTCAAAGGGGTGACTAAGGGTAGCAAAAGAAGTGGTTTGTGTACGGGATATTGGTGAGTGAAACAAACGCCTCAATCATTTTTATTTAACTAACGCATGTCAAGCTTCAACAAGATTTCAATCAAGTTCTAGAAAGTAAACAAGTAAGCAGACAACACACAAGTATATGCAAGAAAAACAGAAGTGTTTGGCTCAAAATTTTCCAACAAGGCTAGGTTACTCTCACATCGATCAATGCATGCCTAATTAATTACTCACATTAATGTCTTGCTTAAGTTGAGAATTAGAGAGCACCAATCTCTTGAAAAATTGTTTCTTATTCTTGAATTGATTTTGCATTCTGCGGGCTCCTGACACACTACTTGAAAGCATTTTCTAAAATGCTTAACAGGCACAAAAGTTAAGTGTGGTTCCCAAAAAAAAAAAAATTTCAAAACATTTGAGTAGATATCAAAAAGTGATTATGGAATTCCTGATTAACATCATTAATCCCAAAGTCTTCAACAAAAATGAAAAATGAATCTACTCAGTTGATAATATCCATGAACAAAAGGACTTAAAACCTGTGCATTTACATTTATATTCGCATCCACAAGAATAGAAGCTGAAAAACTAAATTCACAAGGAGTTAAAAACACAATCATGAAATAGGAATATAAATCTGATGTCAATATTTGCAATAATCACAAGGTAACCTGCCCATTCAGCAATTCAAGAAGCAATCATTCTTCAGAAACTTCTCCCCCACACTTGCAACAAGCATTGTCCTCAATGCAGAAAGATAGGACAAGGATGCGCAAGCACGAGGGTCCACAAGCATAAAAACAATCAGTTAAATACAAAAAGAGGAGAAGAGGGGCGAGCAAGGCAAGCTAAACAGCTACACAGCTAAGAATGCATGAAATTATAATGTTCCAGAAGTTAAATGAGCCATCAGTAGCTCAACAGAAAAAGCAATAACCAGCAAAAATAAACCTCATACATCAAAATTCATGCATTCAACAACCAAGGGAGTGTTTAACCACACAACTAAACGAACACATAAAGCACAAAATAAAAGCAACAAAATACACAAAAGCACAATTAAGCTACAAAGAACAATTCCACAATCTACTACCTACTGGAAGATCTCTTCCCCCACACTCATCTCAAGCAATCCATAAGAGCAACAAATTAAATGCAAGATGAGAAAAGGAAAGAGATGACCTGGCTCCTCATGGGGGCTTGAAGTTTTCCTTGAACAATTTCAGCAAGTGACCATTCACCAAGTGCACGGCACCGGTTGAATCTTCCATTATCTCCACCGCTCCATAAGGAAAGACCTTGGTCACTGTGAAAGGTCCATCCCAACGTGTTTTCATCATTCCTTGCTTGAACTTGAATCTTGCTTTGAATTTTAAAACTTTATCCCCAACACTAAAGCATTTTCTAAGAATGCCTTTGTCATGAATTTTCTTTGTCTTCTCCTTGTACAACCTGGCATTTTCATACGCTTCAGCCCTCATTTCATCAAGCTCTTGCAATTGGACATTTTCGCACCGCCCAGTATGCCTTATGCTCTAATTCAACTGGCAAATGACAAGCTTTACCGAAGACTAGGCGATAAGGGGACATGCCTATTGGAGTTTTGTAGGCTGTGCGATATGCCCAAAGAGCTTCTTCAAGTCGGGAACTCCAATCCTTTCGGGAGGGTTGCACAACCCTTTCAAGAATCTTCTTAACTTCCCTGTTAGACACCTCTGCCTGACCATTGGTTTGTGGGTGGTAAGGTGTGGAAACTTTATGTCGGACACCATGCTTAGCTAATAGGCTATTGAAAAGCCTATTACAAAAGTGGGTGCCCTGATCACTAATGATGGCTCTAGGGATTCCAAACCTACACAAAATATTAGACTTGACAAATTTAGCTACAGTTTGAGCATCATCCTTCCTAGTGGGTACGGCCTCTATCCACTTAGAAACATAGTCAACTGCCAATAAAATATAAGTAAACTTGTTTGATGGGGGAAAAGGTCCCATAAAATCTATGCCCCAAACATAAAAAATTTCACAAAATAGTATAGGTTGTTGTGGCATTTCTTGTTTCCATCCCAAACCCCCAAAACGTTGGCACTTATCACAAGTTTTACAAAAATTGACAGAATCCTTAACTAAAGTTGGCCAATAAAACCCACAGTCTAAGACTTTCCTAGAGGTTTTCTTTCCACCAAAATGCCCCCCACAAGCCAAGGTATGACAGGCAGTTAATATGCTCTCTTGTCCTTCCTCTGGTATGCACCTTCGAATGACTTGATCAGCACATAGTCTCCAAAGATGAGGCGCATCCCAAGCATAGAATTTGGCATCTCCCTTTAGCTTTTGTACCTGAAAAGTAGACATAGAAGGGGGTGTCACTCCACTAATGAGAAAATTCACTAAATGAGCATACCAAGGCTCATGACGAGCTATGGTACACAACAAAGAATCTGGAAAAGCATCAAAAGTAGAGTTAGAAGAGTCCACTCCCTTTGTGTCCTCAGGTAAGCGACTCAAATGGACAGCTACATGGTTTTCAGCTCCTGGTCTATCCTTAATCTCTATGTCAAATTCTTGCAAGAGAAGGGCCCATCTGAGTAGCCTGGGCTTGGAATGAGGTTTGGAGAAAAGATACTTCACTGCAGCATGGTCAGAAAAAACTACAACCTTGGAATTAAGCAAGTAAGGTCTAAATTTCTCCAAAGCAAAGACAACGGCAAACAATTCCTTTCAGTGGTGGTATAATTAATTTGTGCCGGGTCTAGTGTCTTGGAGGCATATGCAATCACTCTAGAAACCCTGTTCTCCTTTGCCCTAGCATGGCTCCAACAGCAAAATTAGAAGCATCACATGAAATCTAAAAATGTAATTGCCAATTAGGAGCAGAAAGTATTGGGGGAGAGACAAGTCTAGATTTCAGTTCATCAAAAGCAGACCTACATGCTTCATTAAAATCAAACTCTGCATCTTTTTGAAGTAATTGAGATAATGGATATGCAATTTTGCTAAAATCTTTAATGAACCTCCTATAGAACCCTGCATGACCCAAAAATGATCTAATCTCCTTAACACATGTGGGGTATGGGAGGGAGGAGATTACTTCTATTTTTGGTTTATCCACTTCAATCCCTTTTTCAGAAATTAAATGCCCTAAAACAATTCCTTGATCAACCATAAAATGGCACTTTTCATAATTTAGCACAAGACCCTTTTCAGAACATCTAGCAAGAATTTTATCCAAGCTGTCTAAACATGCATCAAATGACTCTCCATAAACTGTAAAATCATCCATAAATACATCCATGCATTGTTCAAGAAAATCAGAAAAAATAGACATCATACAACGCTGAAATGTACCAGGAGCATTACACAAACCGAAAGGCATTCTCCTATATGCAAATGTACCAAAGGGGCAAGTAAAAGTGGTCTTTTCTTGGTCCTCCGGAGCTATGGGTACCTAAAAATAACCAGAGAAGCCATCAAGGAAACAGTAGTAAGACTTGCCAGCAAGCCTCTCAAGCATCTGGTCAATAAAGGGTAAAGGGAAATGGTCCTTTCTAGTGGCGTCATTTAATTTTCTATAGTCAATACACATGCGCCACGAATTCTGGACTCTAGTGGGAATCAACTCATCCTTCTCATTTTTCACTATTGTGATCCCACTCTTCTTTGGAACAACCTGCACAGGGCTAACCCATTTACTATCAGAAATTGGGTATATAATACCCGCACTCAAAAGCTTAGTGACCTCTTTCTTGACCACATCTAAAATCAAAGGATTCAACCTCCTTTGGGGTTGCCGCTTGGGCTGCGACCCCTCCTCTAGCAGAATTCTATGTGTACAAATTGTAGGACTAATCCCTGGTATATCTGCTAAAGTCCACCCTATTGCTCTTTTATGTTTTCTCAAAAGGTTTAAGAGCTTCCCTTCATTCTCGTCAGATAACCCATTAGCAATGATCACTGGTAATTGGTTATTTGACTCCAAGAAAACATACTTTAGATTTGAAGGGAGCTCTTTGAGCTCTAGAGTGGGAGGTTGAATTACAGAAGGAACTAATTTTTGCACATCTAAAGTGGCAAGAGTACTTCCCTTTAAAATTTCATTTTTACCACTTGCCTCAACTTCCATGCATTCAAACCTTGGTAGAATGTTCCCTTCTTCGGTTGATTCAGCTTCAACCGCGATTTCCTTTCTTTCACTATGTTTCCCTTGGAATAGGTGAGAAGGTGGAGAAGCAGAAAGAGGGTCTTCACATGGCAGAATGTATTGAACTTTGTTTTGAATCACCTTCCCTGTTTCATTGCTTGACTCACCTGAAAACTCAATGAACAACTTTCCCAAAGGGCCATCATAACTGCTCAAAGAAGAAAGAGAATCCAAAGAATAACTAGTCACAGAAAATGTATCAGATTGTGGGGCACCACGTGTACAATCAACTGACATGCAGTGAAGACATGAGGGATCACCTCCACAAGACCAAGTAGATGGAAAAGAATATAAAGAAGAGAATGAAGCAAGAGTGTCATCATCAGCATGCAAAAGTTCAGTGAATGAAAAATAACCATCAGAAAATGCATCAACAGTAGATTCAGAATTATCATCATCAAGCTTATAACCTACAAGTTCATCTTCCATGATTATATCTATTGCACTAACCCCAAGTAAAGAATAGTCCTCATATGGATGCTTCATAGCCTCATACATATTAAAATTAACTTTATGATCTCCCACTCCCATAGAGATCGTTCCTTCTTTCATGCTAATCACAGTGTTAGCAGTCCTCAAGAAGGGGCGACCTAAAATGAGAGTGGAATCCTGAGGCACTCCCGCAGCCATATCAAGAACATAAAAATCAGCTGGAATGAGCAAGTCTTTCACTCGGACCAAAAGGTCCTCTATAATCCCATCAGGTCGCCTAATGGACCTATCAGCTAATTGTAAGATTACTGTAGTGGGTTGAAGTGTTTTAACACCTAGGGCCTGATAAACAGATTTAGGCATGACATTTATAGCAGCCCCTAGATCAAGTAATGCACCCCCTATAGTAACCTTACCAATAGTACAAGGGATTGTGAAAGACCCCGGGTCTTGGCACTTGACCGAGATTTGGGGTTTGAAAAGAGCAGAAACATTAGAGCTCACTTGAACTCTCTCATTTGGTCTAAATCTTCTCTTGTTTGTACAAAGCTCTTTCAAAACTTTTGCATATTTAGGCACTTTTCTTACCAACTCTAACAAAGAAATATTAACTTCTAACTTGGTAAATAAATTCAGTGCCTCTTCATCAGTTTTAACTTCCTTGACTTTCTTACTTAGCAAATATGAATTAGGAAAGGGAAGGTCACTTATACTTACCTCCTTACCTTTTTGGGTGGAGATGGCTTTGTTAATTGCTTCTTCCTTCTCCTTTTGTTCCTCTTTTTCTTTTGGTTCCTCTTGTTGCTCCTTCTTCTTTCTTCAACTTTTTCCCGCAGTCTAGTCTCTTTGGAGCTCTCAGAAAGCTTGAGTGGTGACAGAGGAGGACTTTCACAAACAATTTCTTCAATTTGTTCATCACCTTCCTTGTCTTCAAATCTGACTTTTCTGCCGCTTCTAAGGCTTATGGCATTCAGTGACTTGGGATTGATCACTGTGTTAGAAGGCGTCGCTCCGCTTGATCTTGCTTGTTCATAACTCTTCTTGTTAGACAGCTGAGTGACAAATGAGTTCAGGTTGTCATGCTTTACTTCCATTTGTTCAAACTTGTTCATGATATTAGTGAAGCATGAGTCAACGTGTGAGGCGACGGCCTTGATTTTATCATCAGTGATACTCCGCTCTTGGTCAAATTTTGCACCAATATCTGAGAACCCTTTCACTAGAAGCTGTTTAAGCTCATCATTGCTTGAAGACGGTGCACCTTGACTAATGGGAACCATGGCATTGGTGGTGTTCTGTTTTGGTGCTTGGCTAGGTGAAGCCCCTTGAAAATTTGAGTATTGACCACCATAAGAATTTCCTCCTCTAGAAGGGTAGTTCCCTTGACTTTGCCCACTGCTAAACCCTTGAGTATTCTGATTACCGCTATTCCCATATCTGAAGTTAGGGTGATCTCTCCAACCAGGATTGTATGTATTGGAGTAAGGGTCCCTTTGTTGGTATTGCCCAGGCCGTGCTTGATACATTGCATTCACATCTTCATATTGACCAGGGCAGTCTGCTGATATGTGCATAGGGGAATCGCAGAATGTACAACTAGCGCCTACCATAGCTAGCTGTTGAGTGGGTGATCTTGGAGATTGGATGCTCAGTCCATCCACCCTCTTGGTTAGTGCAGACAGTTCATGTACCACTTTGACCAACAATGGATCTCGATCTGCTGGAGATATCTCTTTTAGTGCTCGAGTATCCCTCGTGGTAATGTTCTGCCTACTCAAGGCGAGCTTCTTGATCAACTCCATTGCTTCATCAGGGGGCATGTCTTCTATGGACCCATTAGCAGCTGCGTTGAGCATTTTTGCATCTTCATCAGTTAACCCATAGACAAAAGCTTGGACTAGGTGCTCCAGTGGCATTTGATGGTTTGGACATTTTGCTACCATATCCTGAACACGTGTCCAATATCCATAGAATGTTTCACCCTCTTCTTGCCTTGAAGATGCAATCTCTTTTCTTGCTGCGGCGACTTTGTTTGAAGGATAATATTTTTCAATAAAGTGCTTCTTCAAATTATTCCATGTTTGGTAAGCATCTGGGGTGTACCTTGGCAAACTCATATACCAAACCTTTGCTTTCCCTTCCAGAGTGAGATGGAAAACCTTCCACATGACTTCTTCAAGTTTAGCCCCCACGGGCTTCATCGTCATGCAATGCATGTGGTGAGAGCTTATATGTGTATACGGATTCTCACCTGGAAGACCATGAAATTTTGGAAGTGAGTGCACAAGAGAACCTTTAATTTCAAAATCAGTAGTAAAAGTAGGAGTAGCACCAACCAAAGATTCAAAATTATCATCAAATTGATTCAATTGTTTAATGGACTTTTTAGGTTGATCTACCACATTATTACCTCCTTCATTCCTTTCCCTATTGTCCATCCGATTATCCCCGTTATCCTCTTCGGCCATTTCTTCTATTGCTAGTTCTCTTTCCCTTTCTTGGTTAGCCTTAATTACTTCTTTTTTGAGTTTTCTTATTTTCCTAAGAGTTCTTTCAATTTCTAAATCCAATGGAATTAGGTCTCTTCTAGAACTTCTTAGCATACACTAAACAAACCAACAAAAAGAAGAAAACACACAGAAAAATAGTAAAACAAATAAAACAGACCAGAAAACCAGAAACAAAGCAACACAGAATGAAAAACAGTGCAGTTCACTGCTTCACCCGCTGCCAGCAGGTGTGTTCACTCGCTGCCAGCGGGTAAGACAGAAACAGAAGCAATTCTGCACTGTTAAAGCAGAAAAACAGGGCAGATTCGAAAAACCAGCAAAAATCCAACTGAAAATGCTTCAAAATGACTATTCAAGCCTAAAAATAAATGCTAAATCAACTATAAACTACCTAGAAACAATAAAAACAAACAAAAACACAATTAAATGCAATTAAACTAAATAATTCCTTGCCAAAAGAAAATAGGACAGCTATGAAAAATTTAGCAAAAACCAGCAAAAACACTTACTAAAAATCACAATAAGCATAGAAACAAACACTAAAATGAAAAGACACAACTTAAAACACAAAACACAGTAACAAAACACAATCTAACTCTGTGATTCCCAAAGAAATCACGCGAAAACAACCCAATTCGTGAGAATCTAGCACAATTGCACAAAGAACCAAAATGGCTCCCCGGCAACGGCGCCAAATTGATGGACGCGGCCTTGTCGTGAGGCCGGCACCAATAAAATTAATACTAGAAAGTGCAGCCAGTGGCACAACCTAGGTCGATTCTCTCTCGCGGAGCCTATGGACTCGATGGACAAATATGCTCAATTAACACAAAATGGGGTGTCTTTGAGGCAATTTAACAAACACTTGGTATGCAATGAAACTAAATGGAATTAAATGCAACTAAATGAAACTAGAACTAACACTTTTTTGGGGTTTTCAATATTTTTAAAGCTAAAGTAAATTGAGGTGAATGAAATAAGATGAATATGCTATGTTGGAGAATGCTTTGGGCTATCCTTGCTATCAAAAAGTATGGAGTTAATCAATGAAAGGCCATTTCCTAAAGTAGTTTAGAGACCACTAAACCTAGGTAATTTAATTAGAGGATGCAATTAACCAACCGGACAATTAACAAGCCTAATCAAATACCATCAATGAAGCAAATGAGGAATTTAACATAAACTAGAATTCAACTCAACAATTACCATTGTCATTAGAGTGACTTCCACAATGAATTAAAAATTACAATAAGATTCAACCAAATCCAATGTAATCAAAACCCACAATGGGAGAATCAAAATACAAATCACTAGTCTATTTAAATTCC
Source organism: Senna tora (assembly GCA_014851425.1). Lineage (NCBI taxonomy): Eukaryota > Viridiplantae > Streptophyta > Magnoliopsida > Fabales > Fabaceae > Senna > Senna tora. The sequence continues at coordinate 22,954 of JAAIUW010000134.1, read as the reverse complement.
TAATGTCCAACTACAACCTAGTTGAGTTCCACAACCATGGAGCCACAATCAATACAAACTCATCAATATCAACAAGATAAACATGAATCCATAAAGAGAAGTAGTAGGAAAACAAGAAAAACTCCCTATTGGATGCCATAGCTCAAGCCCTAATCATCCTCCTCCAAAGCACAAGAAGTTTAGCCACTCATGGATGGGACAAATGCTTCACCAAGCTCCTCCAACCCTTGCTTAGCCATGGATGATGATGGAGGTTGCTGGAATTTGGTCTGAATAGGTGTGGAGAGTGGAGAAGATGAAGAGAAAATGGTGAGTGTGGCTGGAAATGTGGAGAGACTTGAGAGGATGAGAGCTTGTGTGTATGAATGTGTTCAAATTCGTGGGTTTCTCCCTTGATTAGGTTAAGGGCCTCTAAAACCTCAGAATATACCCTCCAATCTGACCTAGTATGCTCCCTTTGTGGTAAAACATTGAGAAAGTGGGCCCACCATCCGTTTCAGCTCTTAAAATCGCGAGAAATTCATGCAGAACTGGTGCTGGCAGCGGGTCATCTACCCGCTGGCAGCGGGTGGATTACTTAAAACACGCGTTTTGCTCTGAAACTGAAGTCCACCCGCTGGCAGCTTGCAAGGCTACCCGCTGGCAGCGGGTGGAACAGTAGAATAGGCCCAAAAATGCCTCTAAGCTTCAAATCTTGTACCGGCTTCGCTTTCCAGCTTCTTTCTCGACCTCTAGCACTTGAATCCTTGCTATTCCTCAAGCTAGTTGACCTACAAATCAACCAAAACAATTGTGAGGCCCTCAAGTTAATAAAACTAGAGAATTATCACAATTTATTCAATAAAAATATGGAATTAGCAAGATTGTGATTTAAGTCCTTAAGTGCCCTTGAATAACATTAAATTATGCATAATGACTCTTTAAAATCAACAAAAGCTTGTCAAATGCCAAAAGATACAAGGGTAAATATTGGTATTATCATCAAGTTTTCGAAACACTCACCGGCGAAATCTGATCAATAAGAAAATCAAGTTTTCGAAACACTCATTGGCGAAAACTGATGAATATCAAGTTTTCGAAACGCTCACCGGTGAAAACTGATGAATATCAAGTTTTCGAAACACTCATCCGCGAAAATTGATTAACAAAAAAATCAAGTTTTCGAAACCCTAATTCATGAAAACTGATGAATAGCAGGTTTCCAAAACACTAATCTGCGAAACACTCATTGGCGAAAACTGCTGAATATCAAGTTTTCTAAACACTCACCGGCGAAAAATAATTAACAAGAAATTCAAGTTTTCGAAACACTCATTGGTCAAAATTGATGAATATCGAGTTTTCGAAACACTCATCTGCGAGAAGTCATTAACAAGAAAATCATGTTTTCGAAACACTCACTGGCGAAAACAGATGAATATCAAGTTTCCGAAACAGTCATAGGGGAAAACTGATTAACAAGAATATCAAGTTTTCAAAACACTCATTGGCGAAAACTGATGAATTTCAAGTTTTCGAAAGACTCACCGGCGAAAACTAATGAATATCAAATTTTTGAAACACTCATTGGCGAAAACTCATGAATATCAAGTTTTCGAAAAACTCGACGTCGAAAACTGATTAATAAGAAAATAAAGTTTTCGAAACACTCATTGTCGAAAATTGATGAATATAAAGTTTCCGAAACACTCACTGGCGAAAACTGATGAATATCTAGTTTTCGAAACACTCATTGGCGAAAAATGATCAATATCAAGTTTTCGAAACACTAATCGGTGAAAACTAATCAATATCAAGTTTTCGAAACACTCATCGGCGAAAACTGATTAACAAGAAAATCTAGTTTTCGAAACAGTCATTTGCGAAAACTGATGAATATCATGTTTCCAAAACAGTAATCGGCTAAAACTGATGGTTATCAAGTTTTTGAAACACTAATCGGCTAAAACTGATTAATAAGAATATCAAGTTTTCGAAACACTCTTTCGTGAAAACTGATGAATATCAAGTTTTTGAAACACTCATCAGCGAAAACTGATGAATTTCAAGTTTCCGAAACACTCACCGGCGGAAACTCATGAATATCATGTTTTCGAAACATTAATCGGCAAAAACTGATTAACAAGAAAATCAAGTTTTCGAAACACTCTTTGGCGAAATAAGAAGAATTTCAAGTTTCTGAAACAATCACCGGTGAAAACTGATGAATATCCGGTTTTCAAAACACTCATCTGCGAAAATTGATTAACAATAAAATCAAGTTTTCGAAACTTTCATTGGCGAAAACTGATGAATATCATGTTTCCGATACACTAATCGGCGAAAACTGATGAATATCAAGTATTCAAAACACTCATCAGCAAAAACTGATTAACAAGAAAATCAAATTTTTGAAACACTCATAGGCGAAAACTGTAGGATATCAAGTTTCTGAAACACTAATCGGCGAAAACTGATGAATATCAAGTTTTCGAAAGACTCATCGGCGAAAATTGATTAACAATAAAATCAAGTTTTCGAAACACTCATTGCTGAAAACTGATGAATATGAAGATTTCGAAGCACTAATCGGCAAAAAATGATTAACAAGAAAATCAAGTTTTCGATACACTCATTCGGGAAAACTGATGAATATCAAGTTTTCGAAACACTCACCGTCGAAAACTGATGAATATCAAGTTTTCAAAACACTCATCGGTGAAAACTGATTAAGATGAAAATGAGGTTTTCGAAACCCTCATTGGTGAAAAATGATGAATATCTAGTTTTCGAAATACTCACCGACCGAAACTGATGAATATCGAGGTTTCGATACACTTATCGCTGAAAACTGATTAATAAGAAAATCAAGTTTTTGAAACACTCATTGGCGAAAACTGATGAATATCAAGTTTTCAAAACACTAATCGGCGAAAACTGATGAATATCAAGTTTTCGAAAGACTCCTCGGCGAAAACTGATTAACAAGAAAATCATGTTTTCGAAACACTCATTGGCAAAAACTGAAGAATATCAAGTTTCCGAAACACTAAGCGGCGAAAACTGGTTAACAAGAAAATCATGTTTTTGAAACACTCATTCGCAAAAACTGATGAATATCAAGTTTTCGAAACACTCATTCACGAAAACCGATGAATATCAAGTTTCCGAAACACTCACCGGCGAAAATTGATGAATATCAAGTTTTCGAAACACTCATCGGCGAAAACTGATTATCAAGAAAATAAAGTTTTCGAAACACTTATTGGCGAAAACCGATGAATATAAAGTTTTCGAAACACTCATCGGCGAAAACTGATGAATATCAAGATTTCAAAACACTCATCGGCGAAAATTGATTAACCTGAAAATCAAGTGTTCGAAACACTCATTGGCGAAAACTGAACAATATCAAGTTTCCGAAACACTAACTGGCAAAATCTGATGAATATCAAGTTTTCGAAACACTCACCGCCGAAAACTGATGAATATCGAGTTTTCGAAACACTCCCCGGCGAAATCTGATCTACAAGAAAATCAAGTTTTCGAAACACTCATCGGCGAAAATTGATTAACAAGAAAATCAAGTTTTCGAAACCCAAATTTGTGAAAACTGATGAATATCAAGTATTTGACACACATATCGGCAAAAACTGATTAACAAGAAAATCAAGTTTTCGAAACACTCATTGGCGAAAAGTGATGAATATAAGGTTTTTGAAACACTCACCGGCGAAAACTGATTAACAAGAAAATCAAGTTTTCGAAACACTCATTGGCGAAAATTGAAGAATATCAAGTTTCCGAAAGACTCAGGGCGAAAATTGATGAATATCAAGTTTTCAAACACTCATAGGCAAAAAACTGATTAAGAAGAAAATCAAGTTTTTGAAACACTCATTGTCGAAAACTGATGAATATCAAGATTTCGAAACACTAATCGGCGTAAACTGATTAAGAAGAAAATCAAGTTTTTGAAACACTCATTGGTGAAAACCGATGAATATCAAGTTTCCGAAACAGTCACCGGTGAAAACTAATGAATTTCAAGTTTTTGAAACACTCACCAGCGAAAACTGATGAATATGAAGTCTTCGAAACACTCATCGGCGAAAACTGAATAACACGAAAATCCAGCTTTCGAAACAATCATTGGCGAAATCAGATGATTATCAAGTTTTCGAAACACTCACCGGCGAAAAGTGATTACCAAGAAAATCAAGTTTTCGAAACACTAATTGCCGAAAACTAATGAATGTCAAGATTTCGAAACACTAATCGGCGTAAACTGATAAAAAAGAAAATCAATTTTTCGAAACACTCATTGGCGAAAACTGAAAAATATCAAGTTTCCGAAACACTAATCGGCGAAAACTGATGAATATCAAGTTTTCGAAACACTCACCGGCAAAAATTGATCAATATCAAGTTTTTAAAACACTCATCCGCGAAAACTGATGAATATCAAGTTTTTAAAACACTCATTGGCGAAAACTGATTAACCAGAAAATCAAGTTTTCAAACACTCATTGGCGAAAAATGATGAATATCAAATTTTCGAAACACTCATTAGCGAAAAAAAATTAACAAGAAAATAAAGTTTTTGAAACACTCATTGGCGAAAACTGATGAATATCAAGTTTTTAAAACACTCACTAGCGAAAATTGATTAACAAGAAAATCAAGTTTTTAAAACACTCAATGGCGAAAACTGATAAATATCCAGTTTTCGAAACACTAATCGACGAAAATTGATGAATATCAAGTTTTCGAAACACTCCTCGACGAAAACTGATTAACAAGAAAATCAAGTTTTCGAAACAGTTATTGGCGAAAACTGATGAATACCAAGTTTTCGAAACACTCATCGGCCAAAACTGATTAAAAATAAAATCAAGATTTTGAAACACTAATTGGCGAAAACTGAAGAATATTAAGTTTCCGAAACACTCACCGGCGAAAACTGATTAACAAGAAAATTAAGTTTTCGAAACACCCATTAGCAAAAACTGATGAATATCAAGTTTTCTAAACACTCATTGGCGAAAACTGATGAATATCAAGTTTCTGAAAACCTAATCGGCGAAAACTAATGAATATCAAGTTTTCGAGACACTCATCGGCGAAAACTGATTCACAAGAAAATCAAGTTTTCGAAACACTCATTTGCAAAAACTGATGAATATCATGTTTTCAAAACACTAATCGGCGAAAACTAATAAATATCAAGTTTTCGAACCACCTATCGGCGAAAAGTAATTAACAAGAAAATCAAGTGTTCGAAACACTCATTGGCAAAAACTAAAGAATATCAAGTTTCCGAAAACTGATTAACAAGAAAATTAAGTTTTCGAAACACCCATTAACGAAAACTGATGAATTTCAAGTTTTTGAAACACTCACTGGCGAAAACTAATGAATATCAAGTTTTCGAAACACTCATTGGCGAAAACTGATGAATATCAAGTTTTCGAAACACTCACCGGCAAAAACTGAAGAATATCAAGTTTCTGTAACACTCATCGGCGAAAACAGATGAATATCAAGTTTTTTAAACACTCTTTAGCGAAAACTGATGAATATCAATTTTCCGAAACACTAATCGGCGAATACTGATGAATATTAAATTTTTGAAACACTCATCGGCGAAAACCTATTAACAATGAAATCAAGTGTTCGAAACACTCATTGGCGAAAATTGACGAATATCAAGTTTTCAAAACACTCACCGGCGAAAACTAATTTACAAGAAAATCAAGTGTTCGAATATCATGTTTTCGAAACACTCATCATCGAAAATTGATGAATATCATGTTTTCGAAACACTCATCGTAAATAACTGATGAATATCAAGTTTTCGAAACACTCATCGTTAAAAACTTATGAATATCAAGATTTCGAAACACTCGTCGGCGAAAACTTATGAATATCAATTTTCTAAAACACTCACCGACGAAAACTGATCAATATCAAGTTTTTGAAACACTCATCGGCGAAAACTGATTAATATCAAGTTTTTCAAACACTCATCGGCAAAATCTAATTAACAAGAAAATCAAGTTTTCGAAACACTCATTGGCGAAAACTAATGAATATAAAGTTTTCGATACACTCACCGGGGAAAACTAATGAATATCAAGTTTTCAAAACAGTCAATGCCGAAAACTGAAGAATATCAAGTTTTCGAAACACTCATCGGTGAAAAGTAATGAATATCAAGTTTTCGAAACACTCATCGGCGAAAACAGATCAATATCAAATTTTTGAAACACTCATTAGCGAAAACTGATTAACAAGAAAATCAAGTTTTTGAAACACTCAGTGGCGAAAACTGATCAAAACTAGTTTCCGAAACACACACGGACGAAAAATGATGAATATCTAGTTTTCAAAACACTCATCGGCGAGAACTGATTAACAAGAAAATCAAGTTTTCGAAACACTCATTGACGAAACATGATGAATATCAAGTTTCCGAAACACTTATCGACGAAAACTGATGAATATCAAGTTTTCGAAACATACATCGGCGAAAACTGATTAACAAGAAAATTAACTTTTCGAAACACTCATAGGGAAAAACTGATGAATATCAAGTTTTCGAAACACTCATCGGCGAAAACTGATGAATATGAACTTTTCGAAACACTCATCGGCGAAAACTGATTAACAAGAAAATCATGTTTTCGAAACACTCATTGGCAAAAACTGATGAATATCAAGTTTCCGAAACACTCATCGGAGAAAACTGATGAATATCATGTTTTAGAAACACTCATCGGCGAAAACTGATTAACAAGAAAATCAAGTTTTCGAAACACTCATTGGCGAAAATTAATGAATATCAAGTTTTCGAAACACTCACCGGCGAAAACTAATGAATATCTAGTTTACGAAACACTAATCGGCGAAAAATGATGAACATCAAGTATTCGAAACACTCATCGGCGAATACTGACTAACAAGAATATCATGTTTTCGAAACACTAATTGGCGAAAACTGATGAATATCAAGTTTTCGAAACACTCATCGGCAAAAACTGATGAATATCATGTTTTCGAAACACTCATGGGCTAAAACTGATTAATATCAAGTTTTCGAGACATTCATCGGTGAAAGCAGATTAACAAGAAGTTCAAGTTTTCGAAAAACTCATTGGCGAAAACTGATGAATATCAAGTTTTCGAAACACTCACCGGCGAAAACTGATCAAAATCAAGTTTTCGAAACACTCATCGGCTGATTAACTAGGAAATCAAGTTTTCGAAACACTCATTGGAGAAAACTGATGAATATCTAGTTTCTGAAACACTCACCGGCGAAAACTAATAAATTTTTAGTTTTCGAAACACTTATCGGCGAAAACAATTGAATATCTAGTTTGTGAAACACTACTCGACGAAAACTGATGAATGTCAAGTTTTCAAAACACTCATCGGCGAAAACGGATGAATATCAAGTTTTCAAAACACTCTTCGGCGATAAATGATGAATATGAAGTTTTCGAAAAACTCATCGGTGAAAAGTGATTAACATAAAAATCAAGTTTTCGAAACACTCATTGGCAAGAACTGATGAATATCAAGTTTTCGAAACACTCACATGCGAAAATTGAAGAATATAAAGTTTTCGAAACACTCATCTGCGAAAATTGAATAACATGAAAATCAAGTTTTCGAAACACTGATTAGCGAAAACAAATGAATATCTTGTTTCTGAAACACTACTCGGCAAAAACTAATGAATATCAAGTTTTTGAAACACTCATCGGCGAAAACTGATGAACAAGAAAATCAAGTTTTCGAAACACTCATTGGCAAAAACTGATGAAAGTCATGTTTTTAAAACACTCATTGGTGAAAACTGATTAACAAGAAAATTAAGTTTCCCAAACACTCATTGGCGAAAATTGATGAATATCAATTTTTCGAAACACTCACCTTCAAAAACTATTGAATATCTAGGTTTTGAAACACTCACTAGCAAAAATTGATGAATATCAAGTTTTCGAAACACTCATTGGCGAAAACTGATGAATATCAAGTTTTCGAAACACTCATCGGCGAAAATTGATTGACAAGAAAATCAAGTTTTTGAAACACTCAGTGCTGAAAACAAATGAATATCAAGTATTCGAAACACTCACCGGCAAAAACTGATGAATATCAAGTTTCCGAAACAATAATCGGCATAAACTCATTAATATCAAGTTTTCGAAACAGTCATGGGCGAAAATTGATGAAAATCAACTTTTCGAAACACTCATCAACGAAAACTGATTAACAAGAAAATTAAGTTTTCGAAATACTAATTGGCGAAAACTGATGAATATGGAGTTTTCAAAACACTCAACGACGAAAACTGATGATATCAAGTTCTCGAAACACTCATCAATAAAAACTTATTGATAAGAAAATCAAGTTTTCGAAACACTCCTTGGCGAAAACTGATGGAATTCAAGTTTTCGAAAGACTCACCGGCGAAAAGTGATTAACAAAGAATTCAAGTTTTCCAAACACTCATCAGCGATGACTGATTAACAACAAAATCAAGTTTTCGAAACACTCATTGGCGAAAACTGATTAATATCAATTTTTTAAAACACTCATCGACAAAAACTTATGAATAACAACTTTTCAAAACACTCACTGGCGAAAACTGATTAATAAGAAAATCAAGTTTTCGAAACACTGATTGGCCAAATCTGATGAATATCAAGTTTTTGAAACACTCATTAGCAAAAACTGATGAATATCATGTTTTCAAAACACTCATTGGTGAAAACTGATTAACAAGAAAATCAAGTTTTCGAAACACTCATTGGCGAAAACTGATGAATATCAAGTTTTCTAAACACTCACCGGCAAAAGCTAATTAATATTAAGTTTTTGAAACACTCATTGGCGAAAACTGATTAACAAGATAATCAAGTGTTCGAAACAGACATTGGCGAAAACTGATGAATAACATGATTTCGAAACACTCACCGGCAAAAATTGTTGAATTTCAAGTTTTCGAAACACTTATCGGCGAAATCTAATTAACAAGAAAATCATGTTTTCGGAACACTCATTGGCAAAAACTGATGAATATCAAGTTTCCGAAACACTCACCGGCGAAAACTGATGAATATGAAGTTTTTGAAACACACATCGGCGAAAACTAATTAACAAGAAAATCAACTTTTCGAGACACTCATTAGCGAAAACTGATGAATATCAAGTATTTGAAACACTCATCGTCAAAAACTGATGAATATCAAGTTTTCGAAACACTCATCGGCGAAAACTGAGGAATATGACGTTCTCGAAACACTCATCGGTGAAAAGTGATTAACAAGAAAATCAAGTTTTTGAAACACACAGTGGCGAAAGATTATTAATATCAAGTTTTTAAAACACTCACCGGCGAATACTGATGAATATCATGTTTTCGAAACACTCATTTGTGAAAACTGATTAACAAGAAAATCAAGTTTTCGGTACACTCATTTGTGAAAACTGATGAATATCAAGTTTTCGAAACATTCACCGGGGAAAACTGATGAATATCATGTTATCGAAACACTCATTGGCGAAAACTGATGAATATCAATTATTCGATATACTCACCGCCAAAAACTTATGAATATCGAGTTTTTGAAACACTCATCGGCGAAAACTGATGATTATCAAGTTTTCAAAATACTCATTGGCGAAAACTGATGAATATCAATTATTCGAAACACTCACCGGAGAAAACTGATGAATGTCAAGTTTTTGAAACACTCATTGGCGAAAAATAAGGGATATCAAGTTTTCGAAACACTCATCGACAAAAATTGATTGATAAGAAAATCATGTTTCCGATATACTCATCGGCAAAAACTGATGAACATCAAGTCCTCGAAACACTGATCGATAAAAACTGATGAATATCAAGTATTTAAAACAGTCACCGACGAATACTGATGAATATTTATTTTTCGAAACACTCATCGGCGAAAACCGATTAAGAAGAAAATCAAGTTTTCGAAACACTCATTGGCGAAAACAGATTAAGAAGAAAATCATGTTTTCGAAACACTCATTGGTGAAAACTTATGAATATCAAGTTTTAGAAACACTCAACTACGAAAACTGATTAAAAAGAGAATCAAGTTTTCAAAACACTCAATGGCGAAAATTGATGAACATCAAGTTTCCGAAACACTCAGCCGTGAAAACTGATGAATATCAAGTTTTCGAAACACTCATTGTCGAAAACTGATTAACAAGAAAATCAAGTTTTCGAAACACTCCCCAGCAAAAACTGATTAACCAGAAAATGAAGTTTTCAAAACACTCATTGGCGAAAACTTATGAACATCAAGTTTTCGAAACACTCACCATCGAAAACTGATTAAACAGAAAATCAAGTTTTCGAAATACTCATTGACGAAAACTGATGAATATCATGTTTTCGAAACACTCACCGGTGAAATTTGATGAATATCAAGTTATCGAAACACTCATCGGCGAAAACTGATTAAGAAGATAATAAAGTTCTCGAAAATCTCATTGGTGAAAACTTATGAATATCATGTTTTAGAAACACTCATTGGGGAAAACTGATTAAGAACATAATCAAGTTTTCGAAACAGTCACCGGCGAAAACTGATTAAGAAGAAAATGAACATTTTGAAACTCTCATTGGCGAAAACTGATGAATATCAAGTTTTTGAAACACTCACCGGCGAAATCTAAGCAATATAAAGTTTTCGAAACACTCACCAGCGAAAACTGATGAATATAAAGTTTTCGAAACACTCATCGGCGAAAATTGATAAACAAGAAAATCAAGTTTTCGAAACACTAATTGGGGAAAACTGATGAATATTAAGTACTCGAAATACTCACCCGCGAATACTGATGAAGATCAACTTTTCGAAACACTCTTCGGCGAAAACTGATTAACAAGAAAATCAAGTTTTCAAAACACTCAGTGGCGAAAACTAATGAATATCAAGTTTTAGAAACTCTCATCGGCGAAAACTGATTGACAAGAAAATCATGTTTTCGAAACACTCATTAGCGAGAACTGATAAATATCAAGTTTTCAAAACATTCCCCGGCAAAATTTGATGAATATCAAGTATTCGAAACACTCATCGGCGAAAACTGATCAACAAGAAAATCAAGTTTTTGAAACACACATTGGCAAAAACTAATGAATATCACTTATTCAAAACACTCACCGGCAAAAACTGATGAATATCAAGTTTTCGAAACACTCATCGGCAAAAATTGATGAATATCAAGTTTTCGAAACACTCATTGGCGAAAACTGATTAACAAAAAAATCAAGTTTTCGAAACACTCATTGGCGAAAACTGATGAATATCAAGTTTTCGAAACACTCACTAGCAAAAACTGATGAATATCAAGATTTCGAAACACTCATCGGCGAAAACTGATGAATATCTAGTTTTCGAAACACTCACCGGAGAAAACTGATGAAGATCTAGTTTTCGAAACACTCATCGGCGAAAACTGATTAACAAGAAAATCAAATTTTCGAAACACTCAATGACGAAACATGATGAATATCAAGTTTTGAAAACACTCATAGGCGTATACTGATGAATATAAAGTATTTGAAACACTCACCAGCAAAAACTGATGAATATCATGTTTTTGAAACATTCATCGTCGTAAACTGATGAATATGAAGTTTTTGAAACACTCATCGGTAAAAAGTGATTAACATGAAAATCAAGTTTTCGAAACACTCAGTGGCGAAAATTAATGAATATCATGTTTTCGAAACACTCACCAACGAAAACTGATGAATATCAAGTTTTCGAAACAGTCATCGGCAAAAATTAATGAATATCAAGTTTTCGAAACACTAATTGACGAAAAGTGATGAATATCAAGTTTTTGAAACACTCACCAACGAAAGCAGATGAATATCAAGTTTTCGAAACACTAATCAGCAAAAACTGATGAATATCAAGTTTTCGAAAAGTCATCGGCGAAAACTGATTAACAAGAAAATCAAGTTTTCGAAACACTCATTGGCGAAAACTGATGAATATCATGTTTTTGAAACACTCACCGGCGAAAGCTAATGAATATCAAGTTTTCGAAACACTCACCGGCGAAAACTGATCAATATGAAGTTTTCGAAACACACTTTGGTGAAAACGGATTAACAAGAAAATCAAGTTTTCGAAACACTCATTGGTGAAAACTGATGAATATCAAGTTTCCGAAACACTCATCAGTGAAAACTGATCAATATCAAGTTTCCGAAACACTGATCGGCAAAAACTGATTAACAAGAAAATCATGTTTTCGAAACACTCATTGGCGAAAATTGATGAATATCAAGTTTCCGAAACACTCATCAACGAAAACTGATGAATATCAAGTTTTCGAAACACTCATTGACGAAAATTGATTAACAAGAAAATCAAGTTTTCGAAACACTCATTGGCGAAAATTGATAAACATCATATTTTTGAAACACTCACCGGCAATAACTGATAACTATCAAGATATCGAAACACTCATCAGCTAAAACTGATGAATATCAAGTTTTCGAAACACTCATTGGCGAAAACTGATGAATATCAACTTTTTGAAACACTCATCGGCAAAAACTGATTAACAAGAAAATCAAGTTTTCGAAACACTCATTGCCGAAAGCTGATGAATATCAAGTTTTCGAAACACTGACCGGCGAAAACTGATCAACATCAAGTTTTCGAAACACTCATTGTCGAAAACTGATTAACTAGAAAATCATGTTTTCGAAACACTCATTGGCGAAAACTGATGAATATCTGGCTTCCGAAACACTCTCCGGCGAAAAGTGATGAAGATCTAGTTTTCGAAACACTCATCGGCGAAAACTGATTAACAAGAAAATCAAGTTTTTGAAACACTCATTGACGAAACATGATGAATATCAAGTTTCCGGAGCACTCACCGGTGAAAACTGATGAATATAAACTTTTTGAAACACTCATCGGCGAAAACTGATTAACAAGAAAATGAACTTTTCAAAACACTCATTAGCAAAAACTGATGAATATCAAGTATTTGAAACACTCACCGGCAAAAACTAATGAATATCAAGTTTTCGAACTCGTCGGCGAAAACTGATTAACAAGAAAATCATGTTTTCTAAACACTCATTGGCGAAAACTGATGATTATCAATTATTCGAAACACTCGCCGGCAAAAACTGATAAATATCAAGTTTTCGAAACACTCATCGTCTAAAACTGATGAACATCAAGGTTTCGAAACACTCACCGGTGAAAACTGATGAATATCAACTTTTCGAAACACTCATCGGCGAAAACTGATTAACAAGAATATGAACTTTTCAAAACACTCATTAGCAAAAACTGATGGATATCAAGTATTTGAAACACTCACCGGCAAAAACTAATGAATATCAAGTTTTCGAAACACTCATCGGTGAAAAGTGACTAACAAGAAAATCAAGTTTTCGAAACACTCTGTGGCGAAAACTGATGAATATCAAGTATTCGAAACACTCCCCGACGAAAATTGATGAATATCAAGTATTCGAAACACTCATCGGCGAAAATTGATTAACAAGAAAATCATGTTTTCTAAACACTCATTGGCGAAAACTGATGATTATCAATTATTCGAAACACTCGCCGGCAAAAATTGATAAATATCAAGTTTTCGAAACACTCATCGTCTAAAACTGATGAATATCAAGTTTTCGAAACACTCAATGGCAAAAACTGATGAATATCATCTTTTTGAAACACTCATCGGCGAAAACTGATTAACAAGAAAATCAAATTTTCGAAACACTCATTGCCGAAAACTGATGAATATCAAGTTTTCCAAACACTCACCGACGAAAACTGATCAAAATCAAGTTTTCGAAAAACTCATTGGCGAAAGCTGATTAACTAGAAAATCAAGTTTTCGAATCACTCATTGGCGAAAACTGATGAATATCTGGTTTCCGAAACACTCACCGACGAAAATTGATGAAGTTCTAGTTTTCGAAACACCCATCGGCGAAAACTGATTAACAAGAAAATCAAGTTTTCGAACCACTCATTGACGAAACATGATGAATATCAAGTTTTCGAAACACTCACCGGCGAAAACTGATGAATATCAAGTTTTTGAAACACTCAACAGTGAAAATCGATTAAGAAGAAAATCAAGTTTTCGAAACACTCATTAGCGAAAATTGTTGAATATCAAGTTTTAGATACACTCAACTACGAAAACTAATTAACAAGAAAATCAAGCTTTCGAAACACTCATTGGCGAAAACTAATGAATAAGAAAATCAAGTTTTCGAAACACTCATTGGCGAAAACTGATGAATATGAAGTTTTTGAAACACTCACCGACGAAAACTGATGATTATCATGTTTTTAAAACACTCACCGGCAAAAATTGATTAATAAAAATATCAAGTTTTCGAAACACTCGTTGGCGAAAACGGATGAATATCATGTTTCTGAAACACTCACCGGTGAAAACAGATGAATATCTTGTTTTCGAAACACTCATCGGCGAAAACTGATTAACAAGAAAATCAAGTTTTCGAAACACTCATCGATGAATACTGATGAATATCAACTTTTCGAAACACTCATCGGCAAAAACTAATGAATATCAAGTTTTGGAAACACTCTTCGGCGAAAACTGATTAACAAGAAAATAAGGTTTTCGAAACACTCATTGGTGAAATTTGATGAATATCTAGTTTTTGAAACACTGACCGGCGAAAACAGATGAATATCAAGTTTTCGAAACACTCGTCGGTGGAAACTGATTAACAAGAAAATCAAGTTTTCGAACCACTAATTGGCAAAAATCGATGAATATCAAGTTTTTGAAACACTCACCGGCAAAAACTAATGAATATCAAGTTTTCGTTACACTCACTAGCAAAAACTGATGAATATCAAGTTTTCAAAACACTCATCGGCGAAATCTGATTAACAAGAAAATCATGTTTTCGAAACACTCATTGACGAAACAGGATGAAAATTCCGAAACACTCACCGGCGAAAACTGATGAATATCAAGTTTTTGAAACACTCATCGGCAAAAACAGATTAACAAGAAAATAAACTTTTCGAAACACTCAATGGCGAAAACCTATGAATATCATGTATTCGAAACACTCACCGACGAAAACTGATGAATATCAAGTATTCGAAACACTCATCGACGAAAACTAATTAACAAGAAAATCATGTCTTCGAAACACTCATTGGCGAAAATTGATGAATATTAATTATTCGAAACACTCACGCGCGAAAAATGATCATTATCAAGTTTTCGAAACACTCATTGGCGCAAACTGATGAATAACATGTTTTCGAAACACTCATCCATTAAAGCTGATGAATATCAAGTTTTTGAAACACTCATTGGCGAAAACTGCTTAACAAGAAAATCATGTATTCGAAACACTCATGGGCGTAAACTGAAGAATATCAAGTTTTCGAAACACTCATTGGCGAAAACTATTGAATATCAAGTTTTCGAAACACTCATCGACGAAAACTGATTTACAAGAAAATTAAGTTTTCGAAACACTCATTGGCGAAAACTAATGAATATCAAGTTTTCGAAACACTCACTGGCGAAAACAGATGAATATCTTGTTTTCGAAACACTCATCGACAAAAACTGATTAACACGAAAATCAAGTTTTCGAAACACTCATCGATGAAAACTGATGAATATCAAGTTTCGAAACACTCTTCGGCAAAAACAGATGAATATCAAGTATTCAAAACACTCATCGGCGAAAATCGATGAATATCAAATTTCTGAAACACTCACCGGCGAAAACAGATGAGTATCAAGTTTTTGAAACACTCGTCGGCGAAAACTGATTAACAAGAAAATCAAGTTTTCGAAACACTCATTGGCAAAAATCGATGAATATCAAGTTTTCGAAACACTCACCGGCAAAAACTGATGAATATCAAGTTTTCGAAACACTTACCAGCAAAAATTGATGAATATCAAGTTTTCAAAACACTCATCGGCGAAATCTGATTAACAAGAAAATCATGTTTTCGAAACACTCATTGACGAAACATGATGAAAATCATGTTTCCGAAACAATCACCGGCGAAAACTAATGAATATCAAGTTTTTGAAACACTCATCGGCAAAAACTGATTAACAAGAAAATAAACTTTTCGAAACACTCAATGGCGAAAACCTATGAATATCAAGTATTCGAAACACTCACCGGCGAAAACTGATGAATATCAAGTATTTGAAACACTCATCGGCGACAATGGATTAACAAGAAAATCATGTCTTCGAAACACTCATTGGCGAAAATTGATGAATATTAATTATTCGAAACACTCACCGGCTAAAACTGATGAATATCAAGTTTTCGAAACACTCATCGGCGAAAGCTGATGAATATCAGGTTTTCAAAACACTCAATGACTAAAACTGATCAATATCAAGTTTTCGAAACAGTCATCGGCGAAAACTGATTAACAAGAAAATCAAATTTTCGAAACAGTCATTGGCGAAAACTGATGAATATCAAGTTTTCGAAACACTCATCGGCGAAAACTAATTATTATCAAATTTTCGAAACACTCATCGGCGAAAACTGATTAACAAGAAAATCAAGTTTTCGAAACACTCATTGGCGAGCACTGATGAATATCAAGTTTTCGAAACACTCATCTGCGAAAACGGATGAATATCAAGTTTTCGAAACACTCATCGGCAAAAATTGATGAATATCAAGTTTTCGAAACACTAGTTGGCGAAAACTAATAATCAAGAAAATCAAGTTTTCGAAACACTCATTAGTGGAAACTGATGAATATCAAGTTTCTGAAACACTTACCAGCGAAAATTAATGAATATCAAGTTTTAGAAACACTCACATACGAAAACTGATTAACAAGAAAATCAAGTTTTCGAAACACTTATTGGCGAAAAGTGATGAATATCAAGTTTCCGAATGACTCACCGGTGAAAACTGATGAATATCAAGTTTTAGAAACACTCATTGGCGAAAACTGATAAACATGAAAATAAAATTTTCGAAACAGTCATTGGCGAAAACTGATGAATATGAAGTTTTCGAAACACTCATCGGCGAAAACTGATGAATATCAAGTTTTTGGAACACTCATCGGCGAAAACCGATTATCCAGAAAATCAAGTTTTCGAAACACTCATCGGCGAAAACTGATTAACAAGAAAATAAAGTTTTCGAAACACTCATTGCTTAAAACTGATCAATATCAAGTTTCTGAAACACTCACCTGCGAAAATTGATGAATATCAAGTTTTCAAAACACTCTTTGGCGAAAACTGATTAACAAGAAAATCAAGTTTTTGACACACTCTTCGGCGAAAACTGATGAATATCAAGTTTTCGAAACACTAATCGGCAAATACTGATGAATATCATGTTTTGGAAACACTCATCGGCGAAAACTGATTCATAAGAAAATCAGGTTTTCGAAACACTCATTGGTGAAAACTGATGAATATCTAGTTTTTGAAACCCTCATTGGCGAAAACTGATGAATATCAAGTTATCGAAACACTCGTCGGCGAAAACTGATTAACAATAAAATCAAGTTTTCAAAGCACTCATTGTCAAAAACTGATTAATGTCAAGTTATCGAAACACTCATTGAGAAAAATTATTGAATATCAAGTTTTGGAATCACTCACCGGTGAAAACTGATGAATATCATGTTTTTAAAACAGTCACCCGCAAAAACTTATTAACAAGAAAATCAAGTTTTTGAAACACTCACTGGCGGAAACTGATGAATATCAAGTTTTCGAAACACTCACCAGCGAAAACTAATGAATATCATCTTTTTGAAACACTAACCGGCGAAAACTGATGAATATCAAGTGTCCGAAACACTTATTGGTAAAACCGGATGAATATCAACTTTTTGAAACACTCATTGGCGAAAACTGATCAAAATCAAGTTTTCGAAACACTCATTGGCGAAAACTGATTAACTAGAAAATCAAGTTTTCGAAACACTTACTGGCGAAAACTGATGAATATCTATTTTCTAAAACACTCACCGGCGAAAATTGATGAACATCTAGTTTTCGAAAGACTCATCGGCGAAAACTGATTAAGAAGAAAATCAAGTCTTCGAAACACTAATTGACGAAACATGATGAATATCAAGTTTCCAAAACAATCACCGGCGAAAACTGATGATTATCAAGTTTTCGAAACACTCATCTGCGAAAACTGATTAACAAGAAAATCAACTTTTCGAAACACGCATTGGCGAAAACTTATGAATATCAAGTATTTGAAACACTCACCGATAAAAATTGATGAATATCAACTTTTCGAAACACTCATCGGCGTAAACTGATGAATATGAAGTTTTCAAAACACACATCGGTGAAAAGTGATTAACAAGAAAATCAAAACTTTGAAACAATCAGTGGCAAAAACTAATGAATATCAAGTTTTCGAAACACTCATCGGCAAAAACTGATTAACAAGAAAATTAAGTATTCGAAACACTCATTGGTGTAAACTGATGAATATCAAGTTTTTGAAACACTAATTGGAGGAAACTGATAAATATCAAGTTTTCGAAACACTCATTGGTGAAATTTGATTAACTAGAAAATCAAGTTTTCGAAACACTCATTGGCGAAAATTTATGAATATCAAGTTTTCGAAACACTCACCGGCAAAAATTAATGAATATCAAGTTTTCGAAACACTCATCAGCGAAAACTAATGAATATCTATTTTTCGAAACACTGATCGGTGAAAACTGATTAACAAGAAAAATCAAGATTTCGAAAGACTCATTGGCAAAAATTGATGAATATCAAGTCTCCGAAAACTCACCAGCGAAAACTGAAGAATATCATGTTTTTGAAACACTCATCAGTGAAAATTTATTAACAAGAAAATCAAGTTTTCGAAACACTCATTAGCTAAAATTGATTAATATCAAGTTTTCGAAACACTCACCGGCGAAAACTGATGAGTATCAAGTTTTCGAAACACTCATTGGTAAAAACTAATTAATATCTAGTTTATGAAACACTACTCGGCGAAAACTGATGAATATGAGGTTTTGGAAACACTCAACGGCGAAAATTGATAAGCAAGAAAACCAATTTTTCGAAACACTCATTGGTGAAAACTATTAAATATCGAGCTTTCGAAACACTTAACGACGAAAATTGATGAATATCAAGTTTTCGAAAAACTCATCAGCAAAAACAGATTAATATGAAAATCAAGTTTTCGAAACACTCATTGGCGAAAACTGATGAATAGTAAGTTTTCGAAACACTCACTGGTGAAAATTGATTAATATCAAGTTTTTGAAACACTCATCGGCGAAAACTGATTCACAAGAAAATCAAGTTTTTGAAACACTCATTGGCGAAAACTGATAATTATCAACTTTTCGAAACACTGACCGGCAAAAACTGATCAATATCAAGTTTTCGAAACACACAGTGGCAAAAATTGAGGAATATCAAGTTTTCAAAACACTCACCGGCGAAAACTAATGAATATTAAGTTTTAGAAACACTCATCGACAAAAACTGCTTAACAACAAAATCAAATTTTCGAAACACTCATCAGCGAAAACAGATGAATATCAAGTTTTCGAAACACTCATCAGCAAAAACTGATTAATAAGAAAATCAAGTTTTTGAAACACTCAGTGGCAAAAACTCATGATTATCAAGTTCTCGAAACACTCACCGGCGAAAACTGATCAATATCAAATTTTCGAAACACTCAGTGGCGAAAATTGACGAATATCAAGTTTTCAAAACACTCACCGGCGAAAACTAATGAATATCAAGTTTTAGAAACACTCATCGGCGAAAATTGCTTAACTACAAAATCAAGTTTTCGAAAGACTCATTGGCGAAAATTGATGAATATCAAGTGTTTGAAACACTCACCACCGAAAGTTGATGAATATCATGTTTTTGAAACACTCATCGACGAAAACTGATTATCAAGAAAATCAAGTTTTCGAAACACTCATCGGTGAAAACTGATGAATATCAAGTATTTGAAACACTCACCGGCAAAAACTGATGAATATCAAGTTTTCGAAACACTCATCGGCGAAAACTGATGAATATGAAGTTTTCGAAACACTCACCGGTGAAAACTGATTAACAAGAAAATCAAGTTTTCGAAACACTCAGTGGCGAAAACTGATGAATATCAAGTTTTCGAAACACTCACCGATGAATATCAAGTTTTCGAAACACTCATTGGCGAAAACTGATGAATATCAAGTTTTCGAAACACTCATCGGCGAAAAATGATGAATATCAAGTATTCGAAATACTCATCGGCAAAAACCGATTAACAAGAAAATGAAGTTTTCGAAACACTCGTTGGCGAAAACTGATGAATATCAAGTTTTCGAAACACTCACCGGCGAAAACTGACGAATATCGAGTATTCGAAACACTAATCGGAGAAAACTGATTCACAAGAAAATCATGTTTTCGAAACACTCATTGGCGAAAATTGATGAATATCAATTATTTGAAACACTCATCTTCAAAACCTAATGAATATCAAGTTTTCAAAACACTCATTGGCAAAAACTGATTAACAAGAAAATTAAGTTTTCGAAACACTCATTGGCGAAAACTAATGAATATCAAGTTTTGGAAACACTCATCAGCGAAAGCTGAATAACAAGAAAATCAAGTTTTCAAAACACTCATCGGCGAAAACTTATGAATATCAAGTTTTCGAAACACTCACCGGCAAAAACTGATGAATATCAAGTTTTCGAAACACTTACTGGCGAAAACTGATGAATATCTAGTTTCTAAAACACTCACCGGCGAAATTGATGAATATCTAGTCTTCAAAAGACTCATCGGCGAAAATTGATTAACAAGAAAATCAAGTCTTCGAAACACTCATTGACGAAACATGTTGAATATCCAGTTTCCGAAACACTCACCGGCTAAAACTGATGAATAGCAACTTTTTGAAACACTAATCGGCGAAAACTGATTAACAAGAATATGAAGATTTCGAAACACTCATTGGCGAAAAGAGATGAATATCAAGTATTCGAAACACTCACCGGCAAAAACTGATGAATATCAACTTTTCGAAACACTCATCGGCGAAAACTGATGAATATGAAGTTTTCGAAACACTCATCGGTGAAAACTAATTAACAAGAAAATGAAGTTTTAGAAACAATTATTTGCGAAAACTGATGAATATCAAGTTTTTGAAACACACACCGGTAGACACTGATAAACAAGAAAATCATGTTTTCGATACACTCACCGGCGAACACTGATGAATATTAAGTTTCCAAAACACTGATCGGCGAAAACTGATGAATTTCAAGTTTTCGTAATGTTGACCGGCAAACACTGATAAATATCAAGTTTTCGTAACACTGATCGGCAAAAACTGATTAAGAAGAAAATCATGTTCTCGAAACACTCATTGGCGAAAACTAATGAATATGAAGTATTCGAAACACTCACCGGCAAAAAGTGCTGAATATCAAGTTTTCGAAACACTCATTCGCGAAAACTGATGAATATCAAGTTTTGAAACACTGATCGGTGAAAACTGATTAATATCAACTTTTTGAAACACTCATCGGCGAAAACTGAGTAAGAAGAAAATCATGTTTTCGAAACACTCATTGGCGAAAACTAATTAACAAGAAAATCAAGTTTTCGAAACACTCATCGGCGAAAACTGATGAATATCAAGTTTTTGAAACACCCATCGTCAAAATCTGGTGAATATCAAGCTTTCGAAACACTCGTTGGCGAAAACTGATCAACAAGAAAATCAAGTTTTCGAAACACTCATTGGTGAAAGTTGATGAATATCATGTTTTCGAAACACTCACCGGCGAAAATTGATGAATATCAAGTTTTCGAAACAATCATCGGCGAAAACCGATTAAGAATAAAATCAAGTTTTCGAAACACTCATTTCCGAAAACTGATAAATATCAAGTTTCCGAAACACTCACCGGTGAAAAAAGATGAATATCAAGTTTTCAAAACACTCATTGGCGAAAACTAATTAACAAGAAAATCAGGTTTTCGAAACACTCAATGGCAAAAACTGTTGAATATGATGTTTTCGAAACACTCACCGACGAAAATTGATGAATATCAAGTTTTCGAAACACTCATCACCAAAAATTGATTAATAAGAAAATGAAGTTTTCGAAACACTCATTGGCGTAAATTGATGACTATGAAGTTTTTGAAACACTCACCGGCGAAAACTGATTAACAAGAAAATCATGTCTTTGAAACACTCATTGGCGAAAACTTATGAATATTAAGTTTCCGAAATACTCACCGGCGAAAACTGATGAATATGAAGTTTTCGAAACACTCATCGACGAAAACTGATTAACATGAAAATCAAGTTTTCGAAATACTCATCGGCGAAAACAGATGAATATAAAGTTTTCGAAACACTCATCGGCGAAAACTGATGAATATAAAGTTTTTGAAGCACTCGTCGGCGAAAATTGATTAACAAAAAAATCAAGTTTTCGAAACACTCATTGGCGAAAACTGATGAATCTCAAGTTTTCGAAACACTCACTGGGGAAAACTGATGAATATCAAGTTTTCGACACACTCAACAGCAAAAGCTAATGAATATCAAGTTTTCGAAACACTCATCGGCGAAAACTGATGAATATCAAGTTCTCGAAACACTCATCGGCGAAAACTGAATAACAAGAAAATCAAGTTTTCGAAACACTCATTGGCGAAAACTGATTAAAATCATGTTTTCGAAACACTCACCGGCGAAAACTGATGAATATCAAATTTTCGAAACACTCATCGGTGAAAATTGATTAACAAGAAAATCAGGTTTTCGAAACACTCATTGGTCAAAACTGATGAATATCTAGTTTTCGAAACACTCATTGGCAAAAAC
>JAAIUW010000133.1:15000-70879 GCA_014851425.1 Senna tora | reverse complement strand
AAACCCTAAATCCCAAATCCTAAACCCTTAAACCTTTAACCTCATAAACCTAACCCTAAACATTCAACCCTAAATCCTAAGCCCTAAGCCCTAAACCCTAAACGCTAAAGCCAAAATCCCAAACCATAAACCCCAAACCACTAAACCCTATATCCTAAACCCTAAACCAATAAATCCAAAACCCTTAACCCCAAACCCCAAACCATAAACCCCAACCCTAAACACCTTACCCAAACCCTAAACACCAAACCTTAACCATAAACCCTAAACCCTAAGCTCTAAATCGTAAACTGTAAACTCCAAACCCAAAACTGCAAATTGTAAACCTAAACCCCAAACCCAAACCAAAACCCCAAACCCTAAACCTTAAATCATAGACCCAAAATCCTAAACCCCAAACCTTAAACCCTAAACCCTAAGCCCTAAACCCTAAAACCCTAAAACCCTAAACCCTAACCCCAAATCCTAAACCCCAACCCTAAACCCTAAACCCTAAGCCCTAAACACTAAAACTGTAAAACCCTAAACCCAAGCAACGAAACACTAAACCCTAATCCCTAAACATTAAACCCCAAACCTTAAACCTTAAACCTTAAACCCTAAACCCTTAACCCTAAACCCTAATCCTCAAACCCCAAACCCTAAACCCCTAACCGAAACCCGAAACCCAAAACCCTAAACCCTAAATACCAAACCCCAAACGCTAAACCTTAAACCCTAAACCCTAAACCATAAACCCAAAACCCAAAACCCTAAACCCCAACCCTAACCCTAAACCCTAAGGCCTAAGCCCAAAACCCTAAACCCCTCAACCCTAGACCTTAAACCCTTAACCACAAAGCCCAAAGCCTAAACCCCAAACTCCAAACCCTAAACACTGGACCCTCAACCCCAAACCCAGAAATGCTAACCCCCAAACCCAAACCCTTACCCCTAAGCCCTAAAACCTAAAACCCTAAACCCTTACCCTAAACCCCAAATCCTATACCCTAACCCTAAACCCTAAACCCTAAGCCTTAAGCCCTAAACACTAAAACGGTAAACCCTAAACCCAAGCAACGAAACCCTAATCCCTAAACATTAACCCCAAACCTTAAACCTTAACCCTGAACCCAAAACCCTACACCCTAAACCCTAAACCATAAACCCCTAACCCTAAGCCCCCAAAACCATAAAACCCAAACCCAAACCGAAGACCCAAAACCCAAACCCTAAACCATAACCCAAACCCCAAACCTTTGACCCTAAACGCTAAACCCTAAACCCTAACCGCTGAACCCAAACCCTAAACCCCAAACCCTAACCCTAAACACTAAACCCTTAACCAAAAACCTTAACCCCTAATCCCCAAACCCTTAAACCCAAACCCAAACCATAAGCCCGAAACCATAAACCTACACCCCAAACCCTAAACTAGAAACTCCAAACACTAAACCCCAAACCCTAACCTAAAACCTCAAACCCTAAGCCATAAACCCCAACTTCTTAACCCTAAACCCCAAACCCAAAACCATATTCCCTAAACCCTAAACCATAAACCCCAAACCCTAAACCCCAAACCCTTACCCGAAGCCCCAAACTCATAACCCTAAACCATAAACACCAAAGCCTTCACCCTAAACCCCAAACCTTAAACCCTAACCCCCAAACCCCAAACCCTAAACCCCAAAACCTAACCGGACGCTCCAAACCCAATACCCTAAACCATAAACCCTAAACCCCAAATCGTAAACCCTAAACCCTAAACCGTAAACCGCAAACCCTAAACCCTAAACCCAAAACCCAAAACCCTAAACCCTAAACCCTACAACCTAAACCCCAAACCCCAAAACCCCAAACCATAAACCCCAAACCCAAAACCATAATCCACAATCCCTTAACCCCAAACCCCAAACCCTAAACCCTAAACCCAAACCCTAAACCCTAAAACCTGAACCCCAAACCCTAACCCGAAGCCTCAAACCCAATACACTAAACCATAAAACTAAACCCCAAACCCCAAACCCTAAACCCTAAACCCTCAACCTCAACCATAAACCCTAAACCCAAAACCTGAAACCCTAAACCCCAAAACCCTAAACCCCAAACCCTGAACACTAAACCTGAAACCCTAAACCCAAATCTTTAACCCTAAACCATAACCCTAAACCCCAAACTGCAAACCCTAAATCATAAACACTAAACCCCAAACACTAAACCCTAAACCCTAAATCCCAAATCATAACCCTAAACCCTAAACTGCAAACCCTTAACCCTCAACCCTAAAACCCAAACCCCAAACTCTAAACCATAACCCCAAACCCTAAACAATAAACTCCACACCCTAAACCCTTAACCCGAAATCCTAAACCCCAACCCTAAACCCTAAACCTGAAGCCCCCAAACCACTAATAGAAACACTAAATCCTAAACCCTAAAACACTAAACCCTAAACCGTCAAGCGTAGACACTACACCCTAAAACCTAAACCCTAAAGCCTAAACCCTAAACCCTGAACCCCAAACACTAAACCTCAAACACTAAACCCCAAACCCTAAACCCTAAACCTTGAAACCCCAAACCCTAAACTGCGAAACACTAAACCCTAAACCCCAACACCTAACCCTAAACTCGAAACCCGAAACTCGAAACTCGAAACCCAAAACTCGAAACTCGAAACCCTAAACCGTAAACCTTAAACCTAAAACCTAAAACCCAAAACCCCGAAATCCCGAAACCTTAAGCCATAAACTGTAAACTCCAAACCATAAGCCTAAATCTTAAACCCTAAAACCCTAAACCCTAAACACCAAACCTTAAACCTTAAACCCTGAACCCTGAACCCTAAACCCTGAACCCTAAACCTAAACCCCAAACCCTAAACCCCAAACCCTAACCCATAAACTCCAAACCCTAATTCCCAACCCCTAACCCTAAACTCCAAACCCTAATCCTAAACCCTAAACCATAAACCTCAAACCCTAACCCCCAAACCCTAACTCTAAACCCAAACCCCAAACCCTAATCCTTCCACCCAAACCCGTAACCTTAAACCCAAACCGTAAACCGTAAAACCTAAACGCTAAACCCAAAACCTTAAACCGTAAACCCTAAAACCCTAAACTCTAAACCCCAAAACCCTAAACTCTAAACCCTAAACCTAAACCCTTAACCCTAAACCCTAAACCTTAAACCATAAACCCCAAACACTAAACCCTAAACCCTAAACCCTGTAAACCTTAAACCCTAAACCCTAACCATAAACCTTAAGCCTTAAACCCCCAAACCCTAACCCTAACCCCCTTAACCCCAAACCTTAAACCTGAAACCCTATTTTTAAATCCTAAACTCTAAATCGTAAACCTAAAACCCAAACCCTAAACCCCAAACCCTAACCATAAACCCAAAACCCCAAACCTTACACCATAAACCCCAAACCCTTAACACGAAACCCCAAACCCTAAACCATAAATCCTAAACCCTAAACCCCAAACTCCAATCCTGAAATGCTAAACCCTAAACCCAAACCTTAACCCTAAACCCCAAACCTTAAACCCTAAGCTCCAAACCCTAAATCCTAAATCCTTAACCCTAAACCCCAAAGCCTTAACCACAAACCCAAAACCCTAAACCCTAAATCTCAAACCATAATCCCTAAACCCTAAGCCCCAAACCCCAAACCCCATACCGTAAACTCTAAACCCTAAACCGTAAATTCTAAACCATAAACCAAAAAGCCTTAACCCCAAACCCCAATCCCTAAACCCTAAATCCCAAACCATAAACCCTAAACCCCAAACCCTAAGCCCTAAACCCTAACCTCCAAACCTTAAACCCCAAACCCCAAACCATAAACCCTAATTCCTAAACCCCAAACTGTGAACCCAAACCCTAAACCCTAAACCATAAAACCCAAACTCCAAACCCCAAACCCTAAATCCTAAACCACAACCCAAAACCCAAAGCCCCAAACCCAAAACCCCAAACCATAAACCCTTAACCCCAAACTTTAAACCCTAAACCCTAAACCCTAAACCTTAAACCTGAAACCCTAAACTCTAAACCCTAAACCTTAAACCCTATACCCTAAATCCAAAACCATAAACAATAAACCCTAAACCCTAAACCCTCAAACCCAAAACCATAAACCATAAACACTAAACCCGAAACCCGAAACCCTAATCCCAATACCCCAAACCCTAAATCCTAATCGCCAAATCCTATACCCTTAATCCCCAAACCCAAAACCTAAACCTTAAACCCTAAACCCAAAAAACCCTAAACTGTAAACCCTAAACCCTAAACCTTAAACCCCAAACCCTAAACTCTAAACACTAAAAACCTAAACCCTAAACCTTAAACAATAAACCCAAAACCTAAAACCCTAAATTATAAACCATAAACCCTAAAGCCCTAAACCCTAAACCCTGAACCCCAAACTGTAACCCTAAATGCCAAACCCCAACTCTAAACCCCAAACTCGAAACCCTAAATAATAAACACCAAATCGTAAACACTAAACCCCAAACCCTAAACCCTAAACACTAAACCCTAAACCCTAAATATTAAGCCTTAAACTGTAAACCCAGTTCGTTAAACCCTAAACCCTAAACCCTAAACCCCAAAAACTAACCCCTAAACCCAAACCCTAAACCCTAAATCCTAACCCCATACCCTAAACCTTAAATCGTACACCTGAAACCATTAACCCCAAACCCGAAACACTAAACCCTAAACCGTAAATCTTAAACTGAAACCCTAAACCCTAAACCCTAAAACTCGAAACCGTAAAACCCAAATCCTAAACTTGAAACCCGTAACTCTAAACCCTAAACCTTAAACCCAAAACCATAATCCCTAAATACTAAACCAAAAAATCCTAAACCCTAAACCCTAAACCCTACACCCTACACCCTACATCCTAATCCTCAAACCCTAACCCTAAACACCAAGCCCTAACCCTAAACACCAAACCCCAAACCCTAAACCATAAACCCCAAACGGCAAACACTAAACCCCAATCCTTAAACCCGAAACTCTAAACCCTAAATCCTACACTCCAAAACCCTAATCCTCAAACCCTAACCTTAAACACCAAGCCCTAAGCCTAAACACCAAACCCGAAACCCTAAACCATAAACCCCAAGCAGTAAACACTAAACCCCAATCCCTAAACCCGAAACCCTAAACCCAAACCCTAAACGCCAAACCCTAAACCATAAACGTTAAACCGTAGCCTTAAACACCAAATCCTAACCGTAAACCCTAAACCTTAAACACCAAACCTTAAACCCAAAACCCAAAACCCTAAACCCTAAACCCTAAACCCAAAACCCTAAACCCTAAACCCAAAACCCTACACCCCAAACCATAATCCCCAAACCGTCAATACAAAACCCAAAACCCAAACACCAACCCATAAACCCCAAACCCTAATCCCTAACCCCTAAACCATAAACCTCAAACCCTAACCCCCAAAACCCTTAACCCTAAACCCCAAACTGTAAACCGTAAAGCCTAAATGCTAAACCCTAAACCCCAAACCCCAAACCCTAATCCATAAACCTCAAACCCTTAACACTAAACCCCAAACTGTAAACCGTAAACCCTAAACGCTAAACCCTAAACCCCAAACTCCAAACCCTATTCCATAAACCCCAAACCCTTAACCCTAAACCCCAAATTGTAAACTGTAAACCCTAAATGCTAAAGCCTAAACCCCAAACCCCAAACCCTAATCCATAAACCCCAAACCCTTAACCCTAAACCCCAAACTGTAAACCGTAAACCCTAAATGCTAAACCCTAAACCTTAAACCCTAAACCCTAAACCTTAAACCCTAAACCCTAAACCCTAAACGCTAAACCCTTATCCATACACCCAAACCCTAAACCCTAAACCCTAAACTCTAAAACCTAAAAACCTAAACCCTAAACCTTAAACAATAAACCCTAAACCTAAACCCCTGAATTATAAAACCTAAACCCTAAAACCCTAAACCCCAAACCTTAAATCTAAACCCCAAACCTCAAACCCTAAATAGTAAACCCCAAATTGTAAACACTAAACCCCGAGCCCCAAACCCTAAACCCTAAATATTAAACCCTAAACCCTAAACCATGTTCGTTAAACCCTAAACCCTAAACCCCAAACACTTAACCCTAAACCCTAACCCTAAACCCTAAACCCTAACCCTATAGCCTAAACCTTAAATCGTACACTTGAAACCATTAACCCCAAACCCTAAACCCTAAGACCCGAAACCTTAAACCCTAAACTCTAAACCGTAAACCCCAAATCCTACACCTTAAACCCTAACCCTAAACACCAAACGTAACCCTAAATAAGGAACCCTAAACCCTAAACCATCAACCCTAAATCGTAAACACTAAACCCCAATCCCTAAACCCTAAGCCCCAAACCCTAAACCCGAAACTATAAACCCTAAACCCTAAACCCTATACCCTAAATGCTAAACCTCAAACCCTAACCCTAACCCCCATACCCAAATCCTAAACTGCAAACCCCTAACTCTAAACCCTAAACCTTAAACCCTAAACCGTAAACCCTAAATCCTAAACCCAAAATCCTAAACCATAAACCCTACACCCTACACCCTAAATCCTAATCCTGAAACCCTAACCCTAAACACCAAGCCCTAACCCTAAACACTAAACCCCAAATCCCAAACCATAAACCCCAAACGGTAAACACCAAACCCCAATCCCTAAACCCGAAAACCTTAACGAAAACCCTAAACCCCAAACCCCAAACCATAAACGCTAAACCCTAGCCCTAAACACCAATCCCGAACCCTAAACCCAAAACCCCAAACCCTAAACCCTAACCCCTAACCCCTAAGCCCTAAACCCTAAACCCTAAACCCCAAACCATAAACCCTAAACCCTCAATACAAAACAAAAAACCCAAAACCCAAACCCATAAACCCCAAAGCCTAATCCCTAACCCCTAACCCTAAACCCCAAACCCTAACCCTAAACCTTAATCCATAAACCTCAAACCCTAACCCCTGAAACCTAACTCTAAACCCCAAACCCAAATCCATAAACCATAAACCCTTAATGTTAAACCCTAAATCTTAAACCCTAAACTCTAAACCCTAACCCTAAACCCAAAACCCAAAACCTTAAACCATAAACCCAAAACACTAAACCCTAAACCCTAAACCCTAAACGCTAAACCATAAACCATAAGCCCTAAACCCCAAACCCTAAACAATAACTCCTTAACCCCAAACCTTAAACCTGAAACCCTATTCCTAACTCCTAAACTCTAAACCGTAAACCTCAAACACAAACCCTAAACCCCAAGCCCTAACCATAAACCCAAACCCTAAACCTTAAACCATAAACCCTAAACCCTTAACCCGAAACCCCAAACCTAAAACCATAAATCCTAAACCCTAAACCCTAAACTCCAATCTTGAAATGCTAAACCCTAAACCCAAAACCCTAACCCCAAACCCCAAACCTTAAACCCTAAATCCTAAACTCCAAACCTTAAATACTATATCCTTAACCACAAACCCCAAAGCCATAACCCTAAATCCTAAATCCTAAATCCCAATCCATAATCCCTTAACCCTAAAACCCAAACCCTAAACCTATACCCTAAACAACAAACCCTAAGCCGTAAATTCAAAACCATAAAGCACAAAGCCTTATCCCCAAACCCCAAACCATAAACCTTAAATCCCTAAACCCTAAACCCTAAACCCCAAACTGTAAACAATAACCCCAAACGCTAAACCCCAAACCCTATGCCGTAAACCCTAAACTCCAAACCCTAAACCTCAAACCCTAAACAGATAACGCCAAACCATAAACCCTATACCACAAACCCTAATTCCTAAACCCCAAACCCTGAACCCTGAACCCTAAACCCCAAACCCCAAACCCTAAACCATAAAACCCAAACTCCAAACCCCAAACCCTAAACCCTAAACCCCAACCCAAAACCCAAACCCAAGACCATAAACCGTAAGCCCTTACCCCAAACTTTAAACCCCAAATCCTAAACCCTAAACCCTAAACCCCAAACCCTAAAACCCAAACCCAAACCCTAAACCTTATACCCTAAACCTCAAACGCTAAACCCTAAACCTTAAACCCTAAACCTTAAAACCGAAACCCTAAACTCTAAACCCTAAACCTTAAACCCTATACCCTAAAGTCAAAACATTAAACCATAAACCCCAAACTCAAATCCCTCAAACCCAAAACCCTAAACCATAAACACCAAACCCCAAACCCTATACCCCAAACCCTAAATCCTAATCCCCAAACCCTATACACTTAATCCCAAAACCTAAACCCTAAACCCTAAACCCTAAACCTTAAATCCTAAACCCTAAACCCCAAACCCTAAACTCTAAATCCTAAAACCCTAAACAATAAACCCTAAACCAAAAACCCTAAATTATAAACCATAAACCCTAAACTCTAAACCCTGAACCCTAAACCCTAACACTAAACCCCAAACCACAAACCACAAACCCTAAATAATAAACCCTGAATTCTAAACACAAAACCCTAAACACTAAACCCTAAACCCTAAAACCATAAACACTAAACCCTAATCCCTAAATATTAAACCCTAAACCCTAAACCCCAAACACTAAATGCTAAACCCTAACTATAAATAATAAATCCCAAACCCTAAACCCCAAACCCTAACCCTAAACCCTAAACCCTATCTCTATACCCTAAACATTAAACTGTACAACTGAAACCATTAACCCCAAACCCTAAACCTAAAACCCAAATCCTTAAACCCTAAACCCTAAATCCTAAACTGAAACCCTAAACTGTAAACCCTAAACCCTAAAACCTATAACCCTAAACCCAAAACTCTAAACCGTAAAGCCCAAATCCTACACCTTAAACCCTAACCCTAACCACCAATTCGTAACCCTAAAATGGAAACCCCAAACCCTAAACCATAAACGTTAAACTGTAAACAGTAAACCCCAATCCCTTAACCCTAAGCCCCAAGTCCTATACCCGAAACTTTAAACCCTAAACCGAAACCCTAACCCCTAAACACTATACCCTAAATGCTAAACCTCAAACCCTAACCCTAAACCCTAAACCCCAAACCCTAACCCTAAACTGCTAACCCCTAAGTCTAAACACTAAACCTTAAACCCTAAACCATAAACCCAAAATTCGAAACCCTAAACCCTAAACCCTACACCCCTAATCCTAATTCTCAAACCATAACCCTAAACACGAAGCCCTAACCCTAAACACCAAACCCCAAACAGTAAACACTAAACCCCAATCCCTAAACCCGAAACCCTAAACCGAAACCCGAAACTTGAAACCCTAAACCATAAACGCTAAACCCTAGCCCTAAACACTAAACCCGAACCCTAAACCCCAAACCATAAACACCAAACCTTAAACCCTAAACCCCAAACACTAAACCTAAAACCCTAAACCCTAAACCCTAAACCTTCACCCCAAAAGCCTAAACCCCAAGCCCTAAACCCTAAACCCTAAAACCCTAAACCCCAAACCTTAATGCTAAACCCCAATCCCTAATCCAAAACCCTAAACTATAAACATTAAACCCCAAACCCCAAACCCTAAAACTTAAACCCTAAAACCCTAAACCCTAAACCCTAACCTTAAACACCAATCCTTAACCATAAATAGCAAACCCCAAACCCTAAACCATAAACCACAAATCGTAAACAATAAACCCCAAACCGTAAACCTTAAACCCCAAACACTAAACCCGATACCCTATACCCCAAACATTAAACCCTAAAACACCAAACCCTAAACCCTAACCTTAAACCCCAAACCCAAAATCCTAAACCATAAACCCCAAACCCTTAACTCTACACCCCAAACCCTAAACCCTATATCCTAAACTGAAACCCTAAACCCTAAACACTAAACCCGAAAAACCTAAATCCTAAACCTTAAACCCTAAACCCTAAACGGTAAACCGTAAACCCTAAACCCAAAACCTTAAACCCCTAAACCCTAAACCCTAACTCTAAACACCACACCCTAACCCTAAACAGGAAATCCCAAACCCTAAACCAAAAACCATAAACCCTAAACACTATACCCATAATCTTAAACCTCAAACCCTAACACTAGACACCAAACCCTAACCCTAAACCTCAAACCCTAACCCTAAACCCCAAACCCCAAACCCTAACCCTAAACCCCAAACCCCTAACCCTAAACTGTAAATCGTAAACCGTAAATCCTAAACCCAAAACCCTAAACCCTAAACCCTAAACCCTAAACCCTTAATCCTAAAGTTCAAACCATAACCCTAAACACCAAACCCCGAACCCTAAACCAAAAACCCCAAACGGTAAACACTAAACCCCAATCCCTAAACCATAAATTGAAACCCTAAACCCCAAACCCTAAGTCCTAAATCCTAACCCGTAAACCATAAACCCTAAATAGTAAATCCCAAGCCCAAAACCCTGACCCATAAACCCTAAACGCTTAACCCTAAACCCCAAACCCTGGAGCCTCAACCCAAAACCCTAAACCCTAAACCCTAACCCCCAAACCCTAAACTCCAAACCCTAAACCCTAAACCCTAAACCCTAAACCTCAAACCGTAAACCCCAAACGCTAAACCTAAATCCTTCACACCAAAACATAAACCCGAAACCCTAAACCCTAACCCTAAACTCCAAACCCTAGCCCTAAACCCCAAACTCTAAACTATAAACCTCAAACCCTAAACCCCAAACCATAAACCCTTAACCCTAAACCCTAAAACCTAAACGCTAAACCCTAAACCCCAAACCCTAAACCTTAAACCCAAAACCCTAATCAATAAACCCAAACCCTAAAGCATAAATTCCAAACCCTAAAACATAACCCATAAATGCAAAAACCTAAACCCTAAACCCCAAACCCCAAACCCTTAACCCTAAACCCTAAACCCTAAACCCTAAACCTTAAACCTAAACCATAAACCCTAAACGGTAAATACTAAAACCTAAACCCTAAACCCCAAACCCCGAACCCTAAACCCTAAACCATAAACCATTTACCCCACACCCCACACCCCAAACCCTAAACCATAAACCCCAAACTGATAACCCCAGACCCTACACCCTAAACCCTAAACCCCAAACCCCAAACCCATCACCCCAAACCCTAAACCTTAAACCCAAAACCCTAAACCCTGAACCCTGAACCGTAAACCCTGAACCATAATCCTTATACCCCAAATCCTAAGCCTTATACCATAAACCCCAAACCCCTAACCCTAAACCCCAAATGCAAGACCCTAAACTGTAAACCCTAAACCCCAAACCTTAAACCCTAAACCCTAAACACTGAACCCTAAACCATAAATGCTAAACCCTAACCCTAAACACCAAACTCTAAACCGTAAACGCCAAACCCCGAACCCTAAACACCAAACCTGAAACCTTAAACCATAAACACTAAACCTAAACCCTTAACCCCAAACCCCAAAACGTAAACCCTAAACCCTAAACCCTATACCCCAAACCCTAATCCCCAAACCCCAAACTGTAGACACTAAACCCCAAACTCCAAAACCGTAAACCCTAAACCAGAAACCCTAAATCCTGAACCCTAAACTGCAAACCCTAACCATAATCCCCAAAACCATAATCCAAAACCCCAAACTGTAAACACTAAACCCCAAAGCCTAAATCGTAAACCCCAAACCCCTAACCTTAAACCCTAAACCCTAAACCCTAAAACCCTGAACCCTAAACCCTAATCCCTAAATCCTAAACCTTAAACCCTAATCCAAACACCAACCCCTAACCTTAAACAGCAAACCCCAAACCCTAAACCATAAACCCCAAATCATAAACACCAAAACCCCAATCCCTAAACCTTAAAACCTAAACCCTAAACTCGAAACCATAAACCCTAAATCGAAACCCTAAACCCTAAATCCCTAAACCCTAAACTCTAAACACTAAATGCCATAACCCTAAACACCAAACCGTAACCCTAAAATGGAAACCCCAAACCCTAAACCATCAACCCCAAATCGTAAACCCGAAACCCCAAATGCTAAACCCCGAACCCTAAACCCCAAACCATAAACCCTAAATTGAAACCCTAAACCCTAAAACCTATACCCAAAATGCTAAACCTCAAACCCAAACCCAAAACACCAAGCCCTAACCCTAATCCCTAAACCCTAACCCTAAACCGCAAACCGCAAACCCCTAACTCTAAACCCTAAACCTTAAACCCAAAATCCGAAACCCAAAATCCTAAACCCTAAACCCTAAACCCTACACCCTAAATCTAAAACCTCAAACCCTAACCCTAAACACCAAACCTTAACCCTAAAAACCCTAAACCCTAAACCCCAAACGGTAAACACTAAACCCCAATCCCTAAACCCGAAACTCTAAACCCTAAACCCTAAATCTTAAACCCTAAACCCTAAACTCTATACACTAAATCCCAAACCCAAAACCCTGACCCATAAACCCCAAACCCTTAACCCTAAACCCCAAACCCTAGAGCCTCAACCAAAAATCCTAAACCCCAAACCATAAATCCCAAACCCTAAACTCCAAACCCTAAACCAAAAACCCTAAACAATAAACCGTAAACCCTAAACCTCAAACCATAAACTCCAAACCCTAAGCCCTAAATACCAAAATATAAACCCCAAGCCTTAACCCTAAATTGTACACCCCAAACCCATAACCCTAAAACCCAAACCGTTAACCCTAAACCCTAAAAACTAAACCCTAAACCCTAAATGTTAAACCCTAAACACTAAACCATAAACGCTAAACCCTATACCCCAAACCCTAAACCATAAACCCAAAATCCGAAACCTCAAACCCAAACCCTAAACCCTAAGTTCGAAAACTCAAACCCTAACCCTAAACCCCAAACCCTTAACCATAAATGCTAAACCCTAAACCCTTAACCCTAAACTCTAAATCTTAAACCCCAAACCTTAAACCCTAATTCTTAAACCCTAAACCTTAAACCCCAAACCTCGAACCTTGCACCCTAAACCCTAAACCCTAATCCTTATACCCTAAACCCTAAACCCTAAACAATAAACCCCAAACCCTAAACCCCGAACGCAACACCCTAAACCGTAAACACTTAACCCCAAACCTTAAACCCTAAACCCTAAAGACTGAACCATAAACCATAAATGCTAAACACTAAGACTAAACACCAAACCCTAACCCTAAACCCCAAAGCCTAATCCGTAAATCATAAACCCTAAACCCCAAATGTTAACCCTAAACCCTAATCCAAAACACAAACCGTAAACACTAAACCCTAAACCCCTAACCTTAAACCCTAAAACCCTAGACCCTAAACTCAAAACCCAAATCCTAAACCTTAAACCCGAACCATATACACCAAACCCTTACCTTAAACAGCAAACCCTAAACCATAAACCCCAAACCCCAACTCGAAACCATAAACCCTAAACCGAAACCCTAAACCCTAAATCCTATACCCCAAACCCTAAACCCTAAAACCCTAAACCCTAAACCCTAAACCCTAAACACTATTCCACAAACCATAAACCCCAAACCCTAAACCCTTAACCCTAACCCTAAACCCTAAACCCTAACCCTAAACCCCAAACCCCAAACTCGAAACCCTTAACCCAAAACCCCAACCCCTAAACCCTAAACTCTAAAGTAAAATCCTATACCCTATACCCTAAACCCTAAACCCTAAACCCTAAACTCTAAACCTTAAACCCTAAACCCTAAACCCCGAAACCCTAAACCCTAACTCTAAACACCAAACCCTAACCCTAAACAGCAAACCCCAAACCCTAAACCATCAACCCGAAATTGTAAACACTAAACCATAATCCTTAAATCCGAAACCATAAACCCTAAACCGAAACCCTAAACCCCTACCCTAAACCCTATACCCTATACCCATAATCCTAAACCTCAAACCCTAACCCTAGACACCAAACCCTAACTTTAAACCCCAAACCCTAACCATAAACCCCAAATCGCTAACCTTAAACCCCAAACCCCTAACCCTAAACCCCAAACCTTAACCCGTAAATCCTAAACCCAAAATCTAAAACCCTTAATCCGAAACCTCAAACCCTAACCCTCAACACCAAACCCCAAACCCTAAACCAAAAACAAAATCCCTAAACCCGAAACCCTAAACCCTAAACCAAAAACACAATCCCCAATCTCTAAACCCGAAACCCTAAACCAAAAACCCAATCCCCAATCCCTAAACCCTAAACCCTAAATCTAAACCGAAACCCTAAACTCTAAACCATAAATCCTAAACCCTAAACCATAAACCTTAAACATTAAATCCCAAACCCAAACCCTTGACCCATAAACCCTAAACCCTTTACCCTAAACCCCAAACCAAGAACTCCAAACCCTAAACCCTAAAGCTCAAACCGTAAACCCCAAACCCTAACACTAAACCCCAAAGCCTAACCATAAACCCTTAACCCTAAAACATAAACCACAAACCCTAAAACGTAAACCATAACCCAAAACCCCAAACCCCAAACCCTATCCCTAAACTCCAAACCCTTAACCCTAAACCCTAAACCCTAAATTGAAAACCCTAAATCATAAAGCAAAAACCCCAAACCCCAAGCCCTTAACTCTAAACCTCAAAACCAAACCCCTAAACCCTAAACCCTAAATCCCAAACCCTAACCCTAAACCGTAAACTGCAAACCCTAAACCATAAACACCAAACCCTTAACCCAAAACCCCAAACCCGAAACCCTAAGACCTATACCCTAAACCTTAAACCCTAAACCCTAAACCCTAAACCCTACACCCTAAACCCTAAACCCCAAACCTCGAACCCTAAACCCTAAACCCCAAATCCCAAACCCCGAACCCTAAACCCTAAACCCCAAACCCATAACCCCAGATGCTGAACCTTAACCCCTAATTCCTAAACCCTAAACCTTAAACCCTAATCCCCGAACCCTGAACCCTGAACCCTAAACCCTAATCCTTATATCCCAATCCCTAAACCCTAAACCATAAACCCCAAACCCTAAACCCTAAACCCTAAACACCAAATGCAAGACCCTAAAATGTAAACCCTTAATCCCAAACCTTAAACCTTAGACCAAAACACTGAACCCTAAACCATAAACGCTAAACCATAACCCTAAACACCAAACCCTAACCATAAACCCCAAACCCCGAACCCTAAAAACCAAACCTTAAACCCTAAACCTTAAAAACTATACCTAATCCCTAATCCCCAAACCCCAAACCCTAAACCTTGAACCCTATACCCCAAACCCTAAACCATAAACCCTAAATCCCAATCTCTAAACCCTAAAACCCAAACCCTAAACCCGAAACCATAAACCCCAAATCGAAATCCTAAACCCTAAACTCATTACCCCAAACCCTAAACCCTAAACACTAAAACCTAAACCCTAAAACCCTAAACCATAAATGCTAGACCATAAAACCCTAAACCCTAAACCCCAAATCCTAACCCTAAACACCAAACCCCAAACCCCAAACCTTAAACCATAAACCCGAAACGGTAAAGACTAAACCCCAATCCCTACACCAGAAACCCTAAACCCAACGTAAACCCTAAAACCCAAACCCTAAGTCTTAAATCCTAACCCGAAAACTCTAAACACTAAATCCCAAGCTCAAAACCCTGACCCATAAACCCATAACTCTTAACCCTAAACCCCAAACCATAAACTCCAAACCCTAAACCCCAAAACCTAAACCTAAAAGCCTAAACCCTAAACCCCAAACCAAAAACCCCAAAGCATAAACCCCATACACTAACCCTAAACCCTAAATCCTAACCCTAAACCATAAACACTAAGCCCCAAACCCTAAACTCGAAACCCTAAACCCTAAACACTAAATCCCAATCCCAAAACTCTGACCCATAAACCACAAACCATCAACCCTAAACCCCAAACAGTAGAGCCTCATCAAAAAACCCTAAACCCCAAACCATAAACCCCAAACCCTAAACCTAAAACCCTTAATAGTAAACCTTAAAGGCTAAACCCCAAACCATAAACCCCAAACCCTAACCCTAAACCCCAAACCCTAAACCTAACCCCTAAACCTAAACCTCAAACAATAAACCGCAAACCCTAAACCCTAACCCCAAACCCCAAACCTAACCCTAAACCCCAAGACATAAACCATAAACCCCAAACACTAAACCCTTAACCCTAAACCCTAAACCCTAAACTTTGACACCTAAACCCTAAATGCTAAACCATAAACGCTAAAACCTAAACCCCAAACCCTATACCCTTCACCTCAAATCCCAAACACTAAACCCTAAACCCAAATCGCAAACCCCAAACCCTAAAACCTAAACCCTAAATGCTAAACCCTAAACCCTAAACCCTAAAACCCAAACCCTAAACCCTAAATTCCAAACCCCAAACCCTAATTCCCAAACCCCAATCCCTGAACCCTTAAGCCCAAACCCCAAACCCTAAACCCTAAATGCTAAACCCTAAAACCTAAATCCTAAAACCTATACCTTAACCCCTAAACCCTAAACCCTAAATGCTAAACCCTAAACCCCAAACCATGAACCATAAACCCCAAGCCCCAAACCCTTAACCCTAAACCCTAAAAGCTAAAACCTAAACCTCAAACCTAAAACCCTAAACCCTAAACCCTAAACCTTAAATGTTAAACCATAAACCTTCAATCCTTAACCCTAAACCCTAAACCCTAAAGCCCAATCCCCAAACCCTAAACATCAAACACTAACCCTAAAGCCCAAACCCTAACCCTAAACCCTAAACCCTAATCCATAACCCCCAAACCCTATACCCTAAACCCTAAACCTAAGCCTTAAATCCTAATCGTAAACACCAAACCCTAAACTCCAAACCCCAAACCGTTAACCCTAAACCTTAAAACCTAAACCCTAAACATTAAACCTTAAACCCTAAACACTAAACCCTAAATGCTAAACCCAAAACCCCAATCCCTAAACCCTAAACCTTAAACCCCATACCCCAAACCCTAAACCACAAACCCTAAACCCGAAACCCTAAACCATAAACCCTCAAACCTAAACACTAAATACTAAACCCTAAACCCTAAACCCCAAACCGCAAACCCTAAACCCCAAACCCTAACCTAAACCCTAAACCCTAAACCCAAAACCATAAACCCTAAACCCTAAACCCTAAAACCTAACCCTAAACCCTAAACCAGAAACCCTAAACCATAAACCACAAACCCTTAACCCCAAAACCCAAATCCTATACCCTAAACCCTAAAACCTAAACTCTAAACCCTAAACCTTAAACCCTAAACCGGAAACCCTAAACCCTAAATCCTAAACGCTAAACCCTAAGCCTTAAACCCAAAACCTTAAACCCTGAACCCTAAGCCCTAAACCCGAAACCTAAACCCTAAACCCGAAACCCCGAACCCATAACCCCAAACCCTAAATCGTAAAGCCTCAACCCTAAACCTGAAAGCCTAATTCCTAAACCCTAAAACTTAAAGCCCAAACCCCGAACCCTGAGCCCCTAACCCCAAACCCTAAACCCTAAACCCTAAACCCTAATCCTTATACCCCAAACCCTAAACCCCAAACCCTAAATCTTAAACCCCAAACCCCAAACTCAAGACATTAAACGTAAACCCTTAACCCCAAATCTTAAACCCTAAACCCTAAACCCTGAACCCCAAACGATAAACCCCAAACACTAAACCCTATACCCTAAACCCTAAACCATAAACACTGAACCCTAAACCATAAACACCAAACAATAAACCCTAAACCCTAAACACTAAACCAAAACCTTAAACACCAAACACTAAATCCTAAACCCTATCCCCCAAACCCTAAACCCCAAACCTTAGACTGTAAACCCTAAACCGAAAATGCAAACTCCTAAACACTAAACCTTAAACCCCAAACACTAAACCCTAAACCCTAAAAACCAAATACTAAACTGCAAACCCTAACCCTAAACCCCAAACCCTAAGCCATAAACCCCAAATTGTAAACACTAAATCCCGAACCCTAAACCTAAACCATAAAGCGCTAAACCCTAAACCCTAAACCCCAATTCCTAAACCTTAAACCCTAACCATAAAAACTGAACCCGATCCCTAAACAACAAACCCTAAACCATAAACCATAAACCCTAAACCTTAAACTCGAAAACATAAACCCTAAACCCTAAACCTTATACCCCAAACCCTAAACCCTAAACCTTAAAACCCTAAACCCTATACCCAAAACTCTAAACCCTAAACCCTAAACCGTAAACCCTTAACCCTAAACTCTAAACCCCAAATCCTAAACCTCAACCCCAACCCTAAACACCAAACCTTAACCCCGAACACTAAACCCTAAACCCTAAACTAAAAACCCCAAACCGTAAACACTAGACCCCAATCCCTAAACTCGAAACAGTAAACCGTAAACCCCAAACACTAAATCCTAAACCCTAAACCCTAAACACTATGTCCCAAACCAAAAACCCTGACCTATAAACAACAAACCCTTAACTCCAAGCCCCCAACCCTATGGCCTCAACTCAAAACCGTAAACCCCAAACCTTAAATCCTAAACCCTAAACCAAATACACAAAACCCTAAACCCTAAACCCTATACCCTCAAACCATAAAATCCAAACCCCAAAGCCTAAACCCTAAACCCTAAACCCGAAACACTAAATCCTAGTCCCCAAACCCCAAACCCCAAACCCTAACCCCAAAAACCCTAAACCCCAAACCCCAAACCAAAAACCCCATAACCTAAACCCCAAACCATAACCCTAAACACCAAATCGCAAACCCTAAACGATAAACCCAAACCCCAAACCCTAAACCTTGAAACCTAAACCCCAAACCATAATCCTTAAACCCTTGCCCTAAACCCTAAACTTACTCTAAACACTAAACCCCAAACCCAAAACCCTAAACCCTAAACCCTAGACCCTAAACCAAAAACCCGAAACCTAAACCCTAAAACATAATCCCCAAACTCCAAACCCATAAACCTGTACCCTAAACCCTAAACCCTAAACCCCAAACCATAAACCATAATTCCTAAAGCCCAAAACCCTAATCCTTAAACCATATACCCCAAACCCTAACCCTAAACCCTAAACCCTAATCCTTATACCCCAAACCCTAATCCCTAATCCCTAAACCCCAAATCGTAAACCCTAAACCCCAAATGCAAGTCCCTAAACCGTAAACCCTTAACCCCAAGCCTTAAACCATAAACCCTAAACCTTAACCCTAAACCGTAAACCCGAAACCCTAACCCTAAATCCCAAATCCAAAACCCCAAAACCTAAACAATAACCCTAAACCCTAATCCCCAAACAATAAATCCTAAACCCCAAACCCCAGAACCCTAAACCCTATACACCAAACCATAATTCTTAAACCCCAGAGCCTAATCCCCAAACCCCAAACCGTAAAACATAAACCCCAAATCCCAAAACCTAAAACCATAAACACTAAACCCCTAACCCTAAACCTTAAACCCAAAAATCCTACACCCCAAACCCTAAACCCTAACTCCTAAACCTTAAACCCCAGACCCTAACCCTAAACCCCAAACCCTAATCCTAAACTCCAAACCCTAAACCCCAAACCATAAACACTAAACCCTAATCCCCTTTCCCTAAACCCGAAACCCTAAACCCTAAACTGAAACCCTAAACCCTAAACCCTAATCCTAAAACCCTACACCCTAAACCCTAAACCTTGAACCCTATACCTCAATCCCTAATTCCTAAACCCTAAACACTAAACCCAAATGATAAACCACAAACCCTATACCCCAACCCCTAATGCCTACACCCTAAACTTTAAGGGCAAAACCTCGAACCCTGAACCCTAAACCCTATAGCCTAAACCGTAAACCCAAAATTCAAGTCATTATACTCCAAACCCTGAACCCTGAACCCTGAACTCCAAACCATAAACCCCAAACCCTAAATCCCAAACCCTAACCCTAAACCCCAAACCCCAAGACAGAAGTCCCAAACCCTAAACCCTAAACACCAAAGACTAAACCCCAACCCTAAACACCAACCCTAAACCCTATATCCCAAACTCTATCCCGTCCCAAACCCCAAA
The DNA here is from genome assembly GCA_014851425.1 of Senna tora. Taxonomy (NCBI): domain Eukaryota; kingdom Viridiplantae; phylum Streptophyta; class Magnoliopsida; order Fabales; family Fabaceae; genus Senna; species Senna tora. The sequence goes on along the minus strand of JAAIUW010000133.1, from coordinate 50,778 downwards.
CCGCAAATCCTAAAACACTAAACCCTGAACCCTAAAACACTAAACCATGAACCCTAAACCCTAAACCCCAAACCCTACACATTAATTCCCAAACCCTATACAATAAACCTCAAACCCTAATCCCAAAACCCTAACCATAAACCCGAAACCCCAAACCCTAAACCCTAAACCCTAAGCCCTAAATCCTAAACCGAAACCCTAAATCCTAAACCGCTTAATCCTAAACACTAAACCCTAAACCCTCAGGCCTAATTCCTAAACCCCAAACCCTAATCCCTAAACCACGAACCCTAAACCCTAAACCCAAACCCTAATCTCGAAACCCATAACCCTAGACCCTAAACCCTAAACCCCAAACCCTAAACATAATTCTGAAACCCTAAACCTTAAAGCCCAAACCCTGAACCCAAAACCCTACACCCTAACCCCAAAACCCTAAACCCTAATCCTTATCCCCCAAACCCTAAACCATAAACCATAAACATAAAACCCTAAACCCTAAACCCCAAACTCTAAACTCTAAACCCCAAACCCAAGACCCTAAATCGTAAACCCCTAACCGCAAAACTTAAACGCTAAACCCTAAACCCTGAACCCCAAACCATAAAACCCAAACCCAAAACCCTAGACCCCAAACCCGAAACCCTAAACTGAAATTCTAAATCCTAAACCCTAAAACCGTAAACCGTAAACCTTGAACCCGAAACCTTAAACCCTAAACCCTAAAGCCTAAAGCACCATAAACCCCAAACCCTAAACCCCAAACCCTAAAACCCTAAACCTTAAACCCTAATTCCTAAACCCTAAACATTAACCCTAAACCCTGAACCCTAAACCCATACCCTAAACCCTATACCATAATCCTTATACCCCAAACCCTAAGACCTAAACCCAAAACCCCAAACCCTAAACCCCAAACCTTAAACCCTAAACCCCAAATGCAAGACCCTAAAATGTAAACCCTTATCCCCAAACCTTAAACCATAAGCCCTAAACACTTAACCCTAAACCATAAATCCTAAACCCCAAACCCTAACCCTAAATCCCAAATTCGAAACCCCAAACCCTAAACACTAACCCTAGACCTAAACACGAAATCTAAACCCTAAACCCCAAACCCCAAACCCCAAACCCTAAACCCTATACATCAAACCATAATTCCTAAAACCCAAACCCTATACCCTAAACCCCAAACCGTAAACTGTAAACCCTAAACCCAAAAATCCATAACCCTAAACCCTAAATGTAACATCCCAAAATTGAAACTCAACTTTGACCAAAAAGCCTCACTGTTGACTTTTCTAAACTGTTGACTTTTGTGTTGACCTTTTCTTTAACATGTTTGACTTGTTGATTTTTGAGTGTTTGAATGTGTTTGCTTTTATCTTTCCTTATAAATAAGTCTATCAAACCCTAACTAGAGGCCAAGAGACCCAAAAATAAGAGAAAAATGACCAGAGGAACCCTAACCCTAACCTAGGGACTAAACGGAAAGGAAAAACCTAGTTTTAACCCTTTTCTTTAGTGATTTAAATAGGGTAGAAAAGACCTATTTGACCCTAGGAAAATTCCTTAAGACACTCTAGAGATACCCTAAGACTTAGTTAAGGGACCCCAACCTCAAGAAAAGTCCTCAAAGGACCCATTTTCTCAAGTAGAAATTCCGGACTAAATAGAAAGAACTGAAAAATTTCAGTTAAAGCCCTTTAGCTAACTTAAGGCCTAAGGAAGCTAAATTTAACCACTTAGAGGCACCCTAAACTACCCTACAAAGTGCCAGCCATGAAATTAACTAAAAAACAAACATAATTAGGTAGGTTACATATTTTAAAAATAGAAATAAAGGAGAAATTTATTACAAATAAACCCCTCTTTAATGCCTTTAAGAATTTGTATCCGAGTTCACTATCTTTAAAGAGGAGCCAATACCCAATTTAGGTAGTTATAATCTCCAGCAACTTAAGAAACCTGAATGCAAGATTAAAACAAAAAAAATTGAGGCTGGAAAACCGAGTGTTAGCAAGAATCCCATTATGTTGGAAACCACTCAATTCACCTCACTTAAACTCAAGCTACCCGAGACTTAAGAACCTAAACTAATCACCCAAACAGCCCTTAAGCTGCCAGCAAGACACACTTAGGTGTCCTAACGCATTTCAGCTTGCCTCCACAGTTAAACACCATACCACAGTCATCATTTCACTCACACATGCCTTGAAGGCTATAAAAGTAAGTGAAAACCGAGAGGAGGACATACCAGTAACCAAAACGGAAATTTAGAACTGAGAGCAAGAGAGGATAAGTTCAGAGAGAGGCTGAGACTGTGAGTGAGCTGGGGGAATTGAAGAATTGCAGCTGAAGGTAGAGAGAGAAGCAGAAATCCACACACACCTACACAACAGAACTTTGTTGTTCCTGCACCAAGTTGCGCACTTAATCCCGAAGCTCAAACGCATGTTTCTGTCTCTGAAAATCAAGGTAACATAGTGTTACCCTTCCTTCTCCATCCCTGATCCAAGAGCATCCACCAGAAATGGTGGTATGAGCCTCTATGATTCAGTTTCTCGTTGCTGCCACAGAGAGCTCTGTTTTGGGCAGTGTTGCTTCTAGGAGTCATATCTCTCTCATTCCTTGTCCAAATTGAGCGTGTGAGTAGTCAATAGAAAGCTACGAGAATGAACTTTAAAAGACCCTTAATGCATGTATGATCAGAGGCTGTCGTACAAGGTTTCAGGGCCTCGAAAACTTGTTGATTTTCTGCTAAAATTGCTTTTTCTGGTACAAAGTTATATGCTTGGTGTTTTGTTGTTTTCTGGTATTTTGGGTTATGGACCGAGTTTGGATGGAATGGTAGATGTTAATAGGACTATGTGGAGTTGAAATTTCATCTTAAACACCTACGAAATTGCTGGTTCGGAAAAGTGGCTAAGTTGAAAAAATGGAAATTCACAAAAATGATTTTCTATTTTTACTTTCAGTTGCTGCAAAAATAGTTACTCCCCACTGTTTTCTTGCAAATGATAGTTAATAAACTTGATTAGACATGCAAATGCAAACTGGAATGTTGAGGTGAAGTCTATACACAAGTAAGAGAGGTTAAGGATCTCTTAAACAGGAAATTTTGGTGGGCCTTGTGTGAAGCTTGCTGTTTTGAGAATAATAAGGTATAAAGTTTGTATGGAAGTGTAAACTGAAATTTTTCCACTGAACTTGTGAACTTATCATCACTAAAAGTTGTGAAATTTAACATGTTTTAATAAGGTTTCTAAGAACCCATGTTTTAAGAAATACATGCTGGAATTTAGAAGAGTTTTGTAAATTTCAACTATGTAGGTATAGTTAAAAATTCGAAGTCTGGGTAGATTTATGTGTATATATATTACTATAAAGTTACTGGAATTCCCTGTTGGAACTATTTCTAGATAACCTAAGTTGCTTAATTGATTAAGGCATACAGTTAGTGGTCTGTAGAACTTAGCCTTGCTGTCAAACCTAAGCTATGAAGTTAGGGGAAATCTAAAAAAGTGAAAGAAAGTGCCTAGAATAAAAAGAAAAGAGTGATAGGGTCCAAGTACTCCTAGAGTGGAAATTGGGTAAGGCAAGTATGGAAAGAGGCAACTAGTGGCCTAAAACTTAGGTACTCTGGTTCTAAGAGGGTGGGCCAGTCCTCTTACTCTCTAAACCTCCTAAGTACCCTTCCCAAGCAGAAAAAGAATTGAATTGTGGTATAGGAAATAGTTAAAGGATCAAAAGGAGGGAAAATGGCAAGAAGAGGAAAGACACTTGCAAAAATGGCAACTCTGTACTGATGTGGCTGCACCAACTTGCTGTGCAAGCCACAGGTGGCCTTAACTTGCTTAGGAGATACTAAATTGGGCTGGGCAGAAGTCAAAACAGCAAAGGGGATGCATTAGGGACTAAACTGAAATGATTTTACTATTTTTGTGCCTTTAACAGAATCTGTGTGAACTGAGTAGTGGAATTTCTGTACCTTCTGGTCCTATGAGTTAGTGTGGTCCTCTGTATTGTCAGGGAAGTGGTCAAAGTGGCCTTTAACCCTATTTTAAAACCTAACTTGATTTCTTTCGAATTTCATGTATTTTGCTACAAAAGTATGACCTCTGTGTGTAATCTTTCTGTGGAAACTTCATGAGCAAGTCACAAATAGCCTTTAGGTACTTGCTACACTTTGGTTTTAGCATGAAACAACCCAGAAAAAAATTTGGGTCTTAATAGAGATCAATTTGCAAGAAAAACTTGAGAAAAGCTTAAAAGTCCTGTTTCTACCCAAATTCTGGTTAAATTCTGTTCGGATTTTCTAGATGTGTGTAGCAGGTCCTAATTGACTCTTTTGGTGACTGAATTGGGTCAAAATAATTCAAATATGCCTTGAATTCCTTTACTTTAAAGAATGGGACTCTTCTGAAAAGATTTGTGAAATTAAGGGTCCAAATGCAATTTCTTGAATGGACAACTAGCTGAGACTGTTAAGAATGTGTTAATGATGCTTGTGGTGTAATTTCATGATCTTTGGATGCTTAAATTAACAGTTATGCCTGTTACTTGTTGTGTAAGTTATATTTGGCATTGTGGTTGACTTCTATTTGACTTTTGTTGACCAGTGGCTCAATTTATTGTTTTTATCAGGCTATTTAAGTGTGTGGTATCCAAATCATGAAACTGAGTTTTAGCATGCATCTGTGAAACTAAAATGCCCTGAAAGGCAGGCCTTTGAGCATGCATCTGTGTTTTTATGTGCATATGCCCTTGGAGGGGTAAAATGGTAAAATTTCCCTGGAGAGGCAATATCTTTGTTTTGCTGTGCATATGCCCTAGAGAGGCAATTGACTGGAGGAATGTGTCTGGGACGTAGCTGCCTCGCAACTAGTGAGGAAATAATCCAGTCCGGGACTGGTGATCCTAAGGTTCTAACTTTGTGCGCACACCGGGAGACGCCCTGGGATGTTAAGTAATTTCCTGTTAGCCTTATTATTTGGGCAGGCTTTCCATAGTGTTAAATGGTAAGTTGGTATTGTCCTGTTTCATTAGATTGTTTTAAATTGATGGTAATGGTTTAACCAGTTGTACAGGTCCTAGAGAGACTTGATGATTGTGGCATGGCTGATAAGTGCATGTAGTGGTAAACGTGCATATTTTGAAAAGGAAAATGACTTTTATCTGTTTGTAGCTTTTCAGCATGATTATATATTGTTAACTGCATAAGTGGAAATATCTTGTAATTAATGTGTATCAATTTTAAATGATCTGCTGATTGGGAAGGAAGTATTTTCTATATTCTTTGGAATGCAGCTGAACCACTAATTAGTCTTTTATAAAACTGGTAATCTACGTTACTGGGATTTTATATCTCACTACGTTAGTGTGTTCAGATGCCCAAGTACATACTGCTGCTGGAGATTGAGGTGCAGCTCCTGGAGGTTCCCCATATGGGTTACTTCCAAATCCTGATAGCGGTTAACATCCTTTTCTTCTTTCCCTCGGTTGAGAATGCCCCGAGGACTTAGAAAAAGTGTGATGGGCAGGTAGCAGGAACTGAGTCATATTTTGGACCGGGATTTTAAGAAGTTAAGTAAATAACTTAATTCCGCAAATTAAATCAATAAAGAAACTAAGACGTTACACTAAACCCTAAACCTTAAACCCCAATCCCTAACCCTAAATCCCAAACCCTAATCTTAAACCCCAAACCCTAAACAGCAAAACCTAAACCGTAAACACTAAACCCCAAACCCTAAACCCTAATCTGCAAACCCTAAACCCCAAACCCTAAACCCCAAACCAAAACCCTTAACCCTAATACTAAACCCCTAAACCCTAAACCCTAAACACTAAACCTTGAACCCTAAACCCTATGCCCTAATCCGTCAACACTAAACCCTAAACTCCAAACCATAAACCCTAAATCCCAAACCATAAACCACAAACCCCAAATCCCAAGCCCCAAGCCCCGAACCCTTAACCCTAAACCCCAGAGCCTCAACCCTAAATACCAAACCCCAAACCGAAGACCGTAAACCGTAAACCCTTAATCCCAAAGCTTAAACCCTAAACCCTAAACCTTGAACCCCAAACCATAAACCCCAAACCCTAAATCCCAAACCCTAACAATAAACCCCAAGCCCTAAATCCCAAACCCTAAACCCTAAAAACTAAACCTAAACCCCAAACCCCAAACCCTATACCCCAAACCCTATCCCGTAATGCCAAATCCAAAACCTTATACCCCAAACCCTAAACCCTAAACCCTAAATCATAAAACCCTAAACCCCAAACCCTAAACCACCAACCCTAATCCTTAATCCCCAAACCCTATACCATAAACCCCAAACCTTAACCCTAAACCCTAAATGCTAAACCCTATACCCTAAACCCCAAACCCTAAACCCTAAGCCCTAGACCCTAAACTAAAACCCTAAAATCCTAAACCCTAAACCCTAAAGCCTAAAGCACCCTAATCCCCAAACCATAAACCGTAAACCTTAAAACACTAAACCTTAAGCCCTAATTCCTAAACCCTAAACCTTAACCCTGAACACTGAACCCAAAACCGTAGACACTAAACCCTAAACCCTAAACCCTAATCCTTATACCCCAAACCCTAAACCATAAACCATACACCACAAACCCTAAACCCAAAACCCCAAACCTTAAACCCCAAACTCGAGCCCCTAAACCTTTAACCCTTCACGCCAAACCTTAAACCCTAAACCCTAAACTCCGAACCATAAACCTCAAACCCTAACCCTAAACCCCAATCCCCAAACTCCAAACCCCAAACCCCAAACTCTAAATCCAATACCCCGAACCCCATATCCTAAACCCTAAACCATATACCCGTATCCCCAAACCACAAACCCCAAACCCTAAACCGTAAACCCTAAACTTTAAGCCCCAAACCCTAAACCCTAAACCATAAACCATAAACCCCAAACCCGAAAACCTAAAACCATAACCCTAAACCCTAAACCCTGAACCCCAAACCCTATACTCTAAACCCTAAACCCTGAACGAAAAACCTAAACCCTAAACCCTAAAGCCTAAACCCTAAACTCTAAACCCTAAACGCCAAAATCCAAAAACCCCAAAACCCTAAACCCTAAACCCTAAACCCCAAACCCTAAACCCTAAACCCTAAATCCTAAAGCCCAAACCCCAAACCCCATATCCTTAACCCCAAACTCCAAACTCCAAACTCCAAACCCTAAACCCTGAACCCTGATTGCAAAACCCCAAACCCTAAACCTTAAAGCCTAAACACTAAACCTCAAACCCTGACCCTAAACCCTAATCCCTAACCCTAAACCCTAAACTCAAAACCCGAAACCATTAACCTGTAACCCTTAACCCGAAACCCCAAACCCCAAACCCTAAACCATAAACCATAAACCCGAAACCCCGAACCCCAAACCCCAAACCCTAAACCCTAAACCTCAAACCCTAAACCCAAAACCCCAAACCCTAAAACCCTAAACCCTATACTATAAAACCTAAACCCTATGTAACATCTGCTCTTTCTAAGTGATATAATAATTATTTGCTAGAAGAATTAAGTGTTTCTAATTGTGTGACCTTTCTTGTTGCATTTAGAAAGCATATAGAAATGCATTATTCTAAGAAAGGAGGGTGGAAAGGACCTAAAAGATAGAGACTAAAGTGATAGGAAAAAGTAGTGTGTGAGGGTGAGAAGTGAATTTTCTCCCTAAGAGGTTGGTGAGACCTCTTGCACGCTAGAGGAGCCAGCAAACACACACCATTTTTCACCAACTTAGAGAGAGGGAGAGCTAGAGAGAAAGAGGAGAAATCTTGGCTTGACTGGAGGTGATTCAAGCTAGAGGAGTTGGATTTGAGCTATAGATGAACCATAGAAGTCAGCTAGCACATCAATTAAGCAAGAATTTAACTTTAAACAAGGTAATCAAACTAGTAACCCCTCATTTTTTTAGATTAATGATATCAACAAAATGGCGAAAACCTATCTTTCGAGTTTTGGGCCATTTGAGGGGAAAAACCTGCTTCCTTATATTTTATGAAATTACATGGATGTTAGATGATGATTTTCATGTTTGGATTTAGCTGGAAATTAGATAATCTAGAAGGGTTTTGGAAATGGGTATGGGTTTGAGAGAAAACCATGATTTTGAGCTAGTTTAATCATGTTTTTGGACAAGTTTGCATGGGTTTTGATGCATAAATAATAGGGTTAAATTCCATAAATCTTACTCTTTTGGTTTTCAAGTTTTGGGGCTTTAATTTCGACAAAAATAAGTTTTCAAAAACATTTCCGCCCCGAAATAGCCAGCTGATAGCTAAGAACAGCCAGTTGACGGGATTAAACTTTCTAGAAATTTCATATTTTTGCCCTCAAATGTTCATAATTAACCCAGAAAACTGTAGAATTAGAACATCCGGCTGATGGCTTAAGAACATTCGGCTATCGTGCTTTTATGGTGGTTAAAATAACTCTAAAGAGAGTTATCTGGTGGTTGATAGGTCCTAACAGCCGGCTGATACGCCTCTAGAAATTTTTTTTTTGAAACATAAAGGCTAATCAGTCGGCTGATGGCCCCAAACAGCAGTTGATTTACCCCTGTTTTGCATAGTGAACTTAATCACTTTAAAATCATGTTTTAAACACCTAATTTCATTCTCAAACATAATGATCTAAGTTTATAAATTAATATGAGCTAAGGGTAGAGAGAAATAACATAGAAAAGAGAAGTGTAAGTATCTAGTGTGTATGTTTTGAAAATGAAAAGGTCCATAATCGAATGGGACGACCGTTGACTTTCCACGGTTGTGTCATGTTTTAGGATGGTGAAACATCCAATTGACCGAGTAAAGCTCTTCGAAAACACCATGTTGGTTACCGAATTTTAAGTTAGTGGACCAAGTTAGTAAAGACAGGGCCATATACTTAAAGTTTGAATAACCAAAATTGCGACCAAGTCATTTTATCTTATACTCACTTAGATAGCATACAAAAAGGGAGGATCTACATATATATATACGAGAAGAACCGTTAAAAAGAGAGAGGGACCTCTGAATTAAAAGAGAAGAACCGTTATGATAGACGGAGACCTCTAAGTTTAAGAGGAGAAGAACCGTTAGCAAGAGATGGGGACCTCCAAATTCTAAGTAGAAGTGACTCCCTAGCTAACTTGAACCAATCAGAAGTAGAGACGATCCATCAGTAAAGGATGGTGATCTACATACAAGAATAGTACTCGAATCCATTGGGGGACGATCCAGATTGTACACCAAATAGAAATAGCTTGATTGCTATAAATTCTTATCTATTATATGCCATTAGAGTTGTAAGTACGAGTAACCACTGGGTGGTGCTCTCTGTGCTCTTATATTTCTATTTTGATTGTTATTTCTCTGCCTCTCAGATATATGAGAGTATGTGTAGAAGTTGATACTCATATTTATGTTTATGAGAAGTATGCCATTCCATTTCACATGCCATGTTTGTATGAATTTCCATGCTATAAGATTTTCTCAGAGTATGACAGGCATGAGTTTTAAGATAAACATCACATCCATGTTTTATATGTATAATAAGAAGGGAAATGCAGTGTTCTTCTGTGCAAGCCACAGTGGTACACAACAGCGAGTTTATAATTAAGTAGCTTTTGATTACTAGGGTTTATCCTCATTACGTTAGTGTGTATCAGCTAACTAGGTAACCGGATGCCTATGAGGCGAGACTGGAGTGATGGGTAGCTAGACATTTTGAGGAGAAAGATACTAGAAGAAGTAGAAGCATATAGTTTTTACTTTTGTAAACTTATGTATGTACATCCCATTGAAATCATTAACCTTAGTATATCTTTTTGGAAGGTTAATTGGTAAATTTTGCATATGTATATGTACAAGGGATGAGAACAAATGTTTCAATACATGTAAGTAAATGTGGATGACAAGTTAGAGCTTTTATGTATTTGTAAGTTAAAAGTCATAATCTATAATTATTAGAATTGTAGATTATCATCTTTTCCATAGCTCTATCTATCATGTATGATGTTATAAGTATGTAAGTACGTGTAAAGATTTATGACTATGTTTATAATTAATGATCAAGAAGTTTTCAGTTATGAAATGTTTATTAATGATGCATGCTTCAGTAGTAGTTTCGGTATGCGCGAGAGATACTCGAGAGATTGAACCCAAACATGTGTTGCTTAATTAATCAACGGGCAAAAACTTAAAATAAATTCGGGTAGAAGTAGTAGTAACACGCCGGTTCTAGATCAAAGATATATTCTATATTACAAAACCCTGATTTCTAAAGGGTCTAGAACTGGGGTGTTACAGTTATGGTATCAGAGCATACCGTCTCTTGGCTACAACTGACTAGAGAGGTTTAAACTAAGAAATTAGGATGTAGATTCCTCATAGAAAGGCCTGAATCTAGTTAGTTAACTGAATGTACACAGTGGAACTCTCTTGTATTCTTGTTTTGACTTGAGGAATGGAGTTTAGGATGGGTAGCTAAAATTTCTTTTTCAGTCATATCATCTCTATAATAAAATTGATATTGAGACATCAATATTGTTTGTTTTGTAGAGTGAAGTATGCCTCCAAGAAGAGATGTTGGAAATCACAGAAGAGCTGAGGCTAATCCAGATGGTGATGCGGAGACTATAAGGGAGACAGCACGGGCAATGAGAGAACAGGCCAATGCCACCACCCAAATTCAGCGACACATGCAAGAGGAAAGGGATCATCGGCGACCAGCTTGACCAAATGAGGCTGATGCCTGTCGTGGATGGGCGGTGTTTCAAAATGCTAGACCACCTACCTAAAGGGGATAATTTAACCCAATCCTATCTGAGGGATGGTTGAAAGAGTTAAAAAAGATATTTAAGTTGTTGAAGTGTACTGAAGAGTAGAAAGTTAAGTTTGCCATCTATATGATGGTCGGAGATGGTGAACATTGGTGGAGGGGAGCTCAACAATTGATGGAGGCATGAGATGTTCAACTGACGTGGAACACCTTCAAGACTACATTCTTGGAGAAATACTACCCCATGAGTTTGAGGAACCAGAAGGAGATAGAATTCATGCATATAAAGCAAGGAAATATGCCATTCGAGGAATTCATTGCCAAGTAGGAGGAGTTGTCGAAATTCTCTTCGTACTTGCGGCACAGTCCAGATGAACCATGGAAGGCTATGCATGTGACATCGTCCTTGGATACCGCCATGCGAAATGTCGTTGCTCCACTTGCAATTAAGAGTTATGCGGAACTGGTAAACAGATGCCGCATAGTTGCTCTAAACTTTGAGGGACCTGAGAAGAATAAACAGAAAGTTAATTTCAACTAGAGACCGATGAACTTATCTAAAGGCGGAAACAACAAAGGCAAGAAGCCTATGTTGGGAAATGATGCACCAAATCCTTCCTACAAATGTGGAAGAAGTCATGGAGGTAGACCGTGTCTGTTTGGACAAAGTGTTTGCTATAACTATGGGAAACCCGGACATTTTGCTAAGGATTGTTCCCAGCCGAAGAAGACAAGTGATGGAGCAAAACCTCCTACTAAAAGGAGAGTTTTCACTCTCAAGGGCAATGAGGCAGATGAATCCGATGATCTTACCGCAGGTATAGGTTTGATAAATGGTAAATCTTTGAATGTACTATTTGATTCAGGTGCTACGCACTCTATTGTTAATTTTAAATGTGTGAAGGAATTGAAATTGCCACTAACTACTCTTCCTTTTGATTTAGCATTTTCTACTCCTACAGGAGAATGTGTTTTGACTTCTTTGATTTGTATGAATTGCCCAATCATTGTGGAGAATAGATCTTTTAATTTTGATTTAATATGCATGAATTTGACAGGTATTGACGTAATCTTAGGAATGAACTGGTTGTATGAAAATCACGTGGTCGTGAATTGTTGTGATAAGTCTGTGACTTTTATAGATGCCACTACCTTTAGTACAAGAAATAACGAGAAAGTTCTAAGAATGAACATTTTATATTCCTCTGAAGTTGAAATTCAGCATAAACTCAATTATATACCTGTAGTTACAGATTTTCCAGATGTTTTTCCAAAGGAGATACCTAGTCTTCCTCCTAAGAGAGAACTTGAGTTATCTATAGAGTTAGTCCCTGGGACGGAACCAATCTCTATAGCACCTTATAGGATGTCTCCTCCAGAATTGAGTGAGTTGAAAAATCAGATAGAGGATTTGCTAAGTAAGCAATTTATCCGGCCCAATGCTTCACCATGGGGTGCATCGGTATTATTTGTGAAAAAGAAAGATGAGAGTTTTAGGATGTGTATAGATTATAGACAAATCAATCGAGTAACTATGAAGAACAAATACCCACTCCCTAGGATAGATGATCTTCTCGATCAATTAAGGGGTGCCACAGTCTTTTCAAAGATTGATTTGAGGTCGGGATACCATCAAATCAGAGTCAAGGCAGAGAACATCCCTAAGACTGCCTTTAGGACAAGGTATGGGCATTATGAATTTCTTGTAATGCATTTTGGTCTGACCAATGCCCCAGCTGTCTTTATAGATTACATGAATTGCATCTTTAGACCATACCTCGATCAGTTCGTAGTAGTGTTTATTGATGACATTCTAGTGTACTATAGGAATAGGGAAGAACATGAAGTTCATCTTAGAATTGTGCTACAAGTGCTTAGGGAGAAGCAATTGTACGCAAAACTGTCTAAGTGTGAGTTTTTTTTAGATGAAGTCAAATTCCTAGGTCATGTGATTTCTAAGGATGGAGTAGCGGTGGATCCCAGTAAGACGGATGTAGTAGCTAAATGGGAAAGTCCAAAAACAATGACCGAAATTCGTAGTTTTCTCGGATTAGCCGGTTACTATAGGAGGTTCATTCAAGGGTTCTCGCAAATAGCGTTACCCATGACGAGGTTGACATGGAAGGGAGTACCTTTTGTGTGGACCTTAGAGTGTGAGAGTAGTTTTCAAACACTGAAGAAAAGGTTAACTACCACACCGGTATTAGCCATTCCCGATCCTTTAGGTCAGTTTGAGTTGTATACTGACGCGTCTAAAAAGGCATTTGGTTGTGTCCTAATGCAAGACAAGAGGGTAGTAGGCTATGCATCTAGGCAGTTGCGTCCGCATGAGGAGAATTATCCAACTCATGATCTAGAGTTAGCAGCCATTGTTTGTGCCCTAAAGATATGGAGGTATTATCTTTATGGGATCAAGTTTGAGATATTTAGTGACCACAAAAGTCTCAAATATCTCTTTGACCAAAAGGAATTAATCATGAGACAGAGGAGATGGATAGAGTTCTTAAAGGACTATGATTTCGAGTTGAAGTACCATCCAGGTAAGGCAAATGTGGTTGTCGATGCCTTGTGTAGAAAATCTCTTCATATGTCTCATTTGATGATCAATGAATTGAGGCTAATAGAAAAGTTTAGAGATTTGAATTTATCCACTCTAGTTTTGCCTGATAGGTTGTGCTTGAGTCAATTGAAGATAGAATGTGACATTAGGGCTCAAATATTAGAAGCTCAAAATGAGGATGAATTATTGAAGTCTCTAAAGGACCCAAGAGAATTCGTTGAGTCATATGATGGAGTCTTATCCTTTCAGGATAGAGTTTACGTCCCAAGTGATGGAGGACTAAGGGATAAAGTCTTAGAGGAAGCACACAAGAGTAACTATACTATGCATCCAGGTTCCACTAAGATGTACCAAGACCTTAAGAAGAGATTTTGGTGGCCAGGTCTGAAAAGAGACATAGCGGAGTATGTCTCAAAAGGTCTTACGTGTCAGCAGGTGAAGATTGAACATCAGAAACCTGCGGGGCTGTTACAACCCTTAGACATTCCTGAATGGAAATGGGATCAAATTTCCATGGATTTTTTCATAGGTTTGCCTAGAACTTAGTCATGAAATGACGCTATCTGGGTGATAGTTGACAAATTAAGTAAATCCGCACATTTCCTACCAATCAAGATCAGTTTCTGACTGGATAGGTTAGCTCATTTGTACATACAAGAGATAGTGAGGTTGCATGGAGTCGCATCTAGCATTGTCTCAAATAGATTCCCTAGATTTACTTCTAGATTTTAGAAAGCCGTACAGGAAGCATTTAGCACAAAGCTGAATTTCAGTACTGCATATCATCCTCAGACTGATGGACAGACTGAGCGAACCATTTAGACTTTAGAGGACCTGTTGAGAGCATGTGCTCTAGAACAAAAGGGAAATTGGGATAGAAACATTCCTTTAGTGGAGTTTGCTTAGAACAATAGTTTTCAGTCCAGTATAGGAAAGGCTCCATACGAGGCATTGTATGGAAGAAAGTGTAGGTCGCCAATCAGTTGGTTTGAGCTGGCGAGAGGCAACTGTTAGATCCTAAACTAGTCCAAGAAACCACTAATCAAATAAAAATGATCAGAGAGAAAATGAGAAAGGCTCAAGATAGACAAAAGAGTTATGCTGATAAAAGGAGGAAATGACTAGAATTTGAGGAAGGGAATCACGTCTTCCTCAAAGTCTCTCTAATTACAGGTATTGGTAGGGCTATAAAGTCAAGAAAGTTAAACCCAAGATACATAGGACCCTATCAAATTTTGAAAAGAATCGGTTCATTTGCTTATCAGATTGCATTACCTACTTTTTTGTCAAATCTTCACAATGTGTTTCATGTGTCACAACTTAGAAAGTATATTCCAGATCTTTCGCATGCTTTATATGTTTGAACAGTACAATTAAAAGAGAATCAGACTTACTATCCTAGACCGATAAGGATGATTGGTTCGGCTGTCAAGCAATTGAGAAACCGGACTTTTCCTTCAGTGAAGGTTTATGGGATGAGTCTTCTCCCCGAGAGGCCACTGAGGAGATGGAAGAGCTTATGAAACAATTGCATCTCGAACTATTCGTATTAATAGGTAAGTTTTCAAATTTCGAGGAAAAATTTTTTAATAAGGAGGATGGATTGAACATCCGCTCTTTCTAACTGATATAATGATTGTTCGCTAGAAAAATTAAATGTTTGTAATTGTGTGACATTTCTTGTTGCATTTAGAAAGCATATAGAAATGCATTATCCTAAGAAAAGAGGGTGGGAAAGACCTAAAATATAGAGACAAAAGTGAAAGGAAAAAGTAGTGTGTGAGGGTGAGAAGTGAATTTTCTCCCTAAGAGGTTGGTGACGCCTCTAGTACGCTAGAGGAGCCAGCACACACACACACACACACCATTTTTCAACAACTTTTAGAGGGGAAGAGCTAGAGAGAAGGAGGAGAAACCTTGGCTTGAGTGGAGGTGATTCAAGCTAGAGGAGTTAAATTTGAGCAAGAATTGAACCCTAGAAGTCACATAGCACATCAATTAAGCAAGAATTTAACTTCAAACAAGGTAATCAAACTATCAACCCCTCATTTTTTTTAGATTAATGATTTCAACAAAATGGCCAAAACCTAACTTTCGAATTTTGGGCCATTTGAGGGGAAAAACCTTCTTCCTTATGTTTTATGAAATTACATGGATGTTAGATGATGATTTGCATGTTTGGATTTAGATGGAAATTAGATAATCTTGAAGGGTTTTGGAAATGGGTATGGGTTTGAGAGAAAGCCATGATTTTGTGCTAGTTTAATCTTGTTTTTGGACAAGTTTTCATGGGTTTTGATGCATAAATAATAAGGATTAAGTTCTATAAATCATACTCTTTTGGTTTCCAAGTTTTGGGGCTTTGATTTGGACAAAAAGAAGTTTTTAAAACCATTTCCGCCACGCATCAGCTAGCTGATAGCTAGAACAGCCACTTGAAGTGTTTAAATTTTACAGAAATGTTCATATTCTTGCCCTGAAATGTTCATATTTTACACAGAAATTTCCAGAATTTGAACAGCCGGCTGATGGCTTAAGAATAGTCGGTTGTCGTGCTTTTATGGTGCCTGAAATAGCTCTACAGAGAGCTATCCGCCGGCTGATAGGTCCTAATAGCCAGCTGATACGGCTCTGGAAATTTTTATTATTGAAAAATAAAGGCCAATCAGCCGGATGATGGCTCCAAACAGCCAGCTGATTGACCCCTATTTTGCATAGTGAACTTAATCACTTTAAAATGATGTTTTAAACACCTAATTTCATTATCAAACATAATGATGTAAGTTTATAAATTAATATGAGCTAGGGGTAGGGAGAAATAACATAGAAAAGAGAAGAGTAAGTATCTAGTGTGTATGTTTTGAAAAGGAAAAGGTCCATAATCGAATGTTCAATTGTTGGTATGGGACGACCGTTGACTTTCTATGGTTGTGTCATGTTTTAGGATGGTAAAACATCCAATCGACCAAGTAAAGCTTTTCGAAAGCACCGTGTTGGTTACCGAATTTTGAGTTAGTGGACCAAGTTAGTAAACACAGGGCCATATACTGAAAGTTTGAATAACCATAATTGGGACCTAGTCATTTTATCTTATACTCACTTAGATAGCATACAAAAAGGGAGGATCTACATATATAAATACGAGAAGAACCGTTAAAAAGAGATGGGGATCTCTAAATTAAAAGAGATGAACCGTTATGATAGACGAGGACCTCTATGTTTAGGAGGAGAAGAACCGTTAGCAAGAGACTGGGACCTCCAAATTCTAAGTAGAAGTAACTCCCTGCCTAAATAGAACCAATCAGAAGTAGAGACGATCCATCAGTGAAGGATGGTGATCAATAAACAAGAATACTACTCGGATCCACTGGGGGACGCTCTAGATAGTAGAAAGAATATAAATAGCTTGATTGCTATACATTCTTATCTATTATATGCCATTAGAGTAGTATGTACGAGTAACCACTAGGTGGTGCTCTCTTTGCTCTTATATTTCTATTCTGATTGTTATTTCTCTGCACCTCTCAGATATATGAGAATATGAGTAGAAGTTGATGCTCATATTTGTGTTTAAGAAAAATATGCCATTCGATTTCACATGCCCTGTTTTTATGAATTTCCATGCTATAAGATTTTCTCAGAGTATGACAAGCATGAGTTTTAAGATAAACATAATATCCATGTTTTATATGTATAATGTGAAAGGAAATGCAGTGATCTTTTGTGCAAGGCACAGTGGTACACAACCACGAGTTTATAAACAGGTAGCTTTTGATTACTTGGGTTTATCCTTATTACGTTGGTGTGTATCAACTGACTAGGTATCTAGATGCCTATGAGACGAGACAGGAGTGATGGGTAGCTTGACCTTTTAGAAAAAAGATACTAGAAGAAGTAGAAGTATATAGTTTTTACTTTTGTAAACTTATGGATGTACATCCCTTTGAAACCATTAACCTTAGTATATCTTTTTGGAAGGTTAATTGGTATATTTTGTGTATGTATATGTACAAGGGATGAGAACAAATGTTTTAATACATGTAAGTATATGTGGATGACAAGTTAGAGCTTTTATGCATTAGTAAGTTAAAGGTCATAATCTATAATTGTTAGAATCGTAGATTATCATATTTTACAAAGCTCTATCTCTTATGTATAATGTTATAAGTATGTAAGTACGTGTAAAACGTTATGACTATGTTTATAATTAATGATAAAGAAGTTTTCAGTTATGAAATGTTTATTAATGATGCATGCTTCCGCAGTAGTTTCGGTATGTGCGAGAGATACCAGAGAGATAGAACCCAAACATGTGTTGCTTAATTAAACAACAGGTAAAAAGTTAAAATAAATTTGGGTAGAAGTAGTAGTAACACACCGGTTCTAGATCAAAGATATATTCTAAATTACAAAACTTTGATTTCTAAAGGGTCTAGAACTGGTGTGTTACACCCTACACCTTAAACCCTAAACCCTAAACACTAAACACTAGACCCTAAACCCTAAAGCCTAAACCCCAAACCCCAAACCCTAAACCCCAAACCATAAACCCCAAACTCTAAAGCCCAAACCCAAAACCCTAAACCCTAAACCCCAAACCCTTCACCCTAAACCCTAAACCCTAAACCCAAAATCCTAAACCCCGAACCATAAACCCCACACCCTAAACACTAAACCCTAAACCTCAAACCCTAAACCCTAAACCCTAAACTCCAAACACTAAACCCTAAACCCTAAACCCCAAACCATAAACCCCAAACCCTAAAACCAAACACTAACCCTAAACTCCAAACCCTAAACCCTAAACCCCAAACCATAAACCCCAAACTCTAAATCCCAAACCCTAAATCCTAAACTCTAAACACAAAACGTAAACCCTAAGAACCAAACCCCAAACCCTAAACCTCAAACGCCAAACCCCTAAACCATAAACCCTAAACCCCTAAACCCAAAACCCTAAACACTAAACCCCAAACCCTAAACTTCAAACCCAAAACCCTAAACCCTAAATCCTAAACCTTAAACCTTAAACCCCAAACCCTAAACAATAAACCCCAAACCCAAACCCTAAACCCTAAACCCTATCCCTAAACCCTAAACCATAAACCATAAATCCGAAACCCTTAACTGCAAACCCTAAACTGAAACCCTAAGCCCTAAATTCTAAACCCTAAACCCTAAACCCTGACACTAAACCCCAACCCCTAACCCTAAACCCAAACCCTACACCCTACACCTTAAACCTCAAACCCTAAACCTAAACCCTAAATCCTGAACCTCGAACCCCGAACCCCGAACCATAAACCCCAAACCCCAAACCAAAACCCTAAACCCCATATCCTAAACCATAAACCCCAAACCCTAAACCCTAACCCTAAACTCCTAACCCAAACACTAAACTCTAAACCCCAAACCCCAAACCCTAAACCATAAACCCCAAACCCCAAACCATAAACCCTAAACTGAAACCCTGAACCCTAAACCCTAAACTCTAAAGCCTAAAACTATAAACCATAAACCCAAACCCTAAATACCAAACCCTAAACTGTAAACACTTAACCCCAAACCCTAAACCCGGAAGCCTAAATCTTAAACCCAAAACTCTAAATCCTAATTGCCAAACAATAAACCCCAAACCCTATACCCTAAACCCAAACCCTAAACCCTAAACCCAAATGCGAAACCAAAAACACTAAGCCCTAAACCATAAACACCAAACTCTAAACCCTAAACGCTAAACTGAAACCCTAAACCTTAAACTCTAAAACTCTAAACCCTAAACCCTAAACCCTAAACCTCAAAACACTAAACGCTAAACCATAAACACTAAACCCTAAACCCCAAAGCCTAAACCCTAAATGCTAAAATCCTAAACCCTAAAACCCTAAACTCTAAACACTAAAATCCTGAACCCTAACACCCTAAACTCTAAACGCTAAACCCGAAACCCCATATTGAAAATCATAAACCCCAAACCCTAAACCCCAAACCCTAACCCTAAACCCGAAACCCTAACCCTAAATGTAACACCCCAGTTCCAGACCCTTTAGAAATCAAAGTTTTGTAATATAGAATATATCTTTCATTTGGAACTGGCGTGTTACATCTCTACTTCTACTCGACTTTATTAAAACTCTTTCCATATTTATTAAATAAGTGATACCAGTTAGGGTTCTATCTCCCGGGTATATCTCGCGCATACTTGAAACACATAAGCATACAAACAATCATACATAATAATCCATGATTAACAACATCTTCGTACTTATATTCTGTATATATACAAATATATTCGAAATATAGTCATACACATATATTCTTACTTATATACATCACAATACAAAATCCTTATCTTCATCCCTTATCTATACATGTACAAAATATGCCATTTAACCTTTCCAAAAATATACCTCAGGTTAATGGCTCAAAGGGACAGACATTTCAACATATACAAAATGAAACTATATGCATC
Source organism: Senna tora (assembly GCA_014851425.1). Taxonomy (NCBI): domain Eukaryota; kingdom Viridiplantae; phylum Streptophyta; class Magnoliopsida; order Fabales; family Fabaceae; genus Senna; species Senna tora. Next base: position 30,936 of record JAAIUW010000133.1, on the reverse strand, counting down.
TAGACTATCTTGTCCGCTTCTTTTCAAAAGTCAGGCTACCCATCGCTCCAATCCCGTCTCGTAGGCATTTGGGCACCTAATCAGCTGATACACACCAACGTAATGAGGATAAACCCCAGTAATCAAGACCACATGTTTTCAAATTCATTGTTGTGTACCACTGTGCCTTGCACAGAAATCTCTGCATTCCTTTCTCATCATATATATAAATCATGGATGTGATGTTTAACTTAAAACTTATGCATGTCATACTTTTCATGGAACATTTAGTATGAAAATTCTTACATCTTAGGGCATATGAAATGGAATGGCATACTTACATGTCATAAAACATTTAATATGAGCACATACTTCTTAAACATGATCTTACACGTTTGAATGGTAGAGAAATAACAACATTATAAAACATATGGGCCTTTGCCCCATTTCATGAAAAACATATGAGCATAGGGAGCACCACCCAGTGGATACTCGCATATACAATTCTAGTGGCTATTAATAAGTAAGAACTTATAGCAATTAAGCTATTTATGTTCTGTGTACTATCTGGAGCGTCCCCCAGTGGATCCGAGTACTATGAGATCACCCCCTTTTCTCGGTAGGTCGTATCTGAACTTCTGTTTGGTTTTACTTTGCCAAGGGAGTCACTTCTACTTAAAATTTGGAGATCCCCGTCTCTTTTTAACGGTTCTTCTCCTCTTAAACTTAGAGATCCCCGTCTCTTTTTAACGGTTCTTCTCATATTCGTTAATGTAGATCTTCCCTTTCTGTATGCTATCTATACAAATATGAGATGAAATATCTAGGTCCCAATCATGGTTAATCTAATTTTAAGGATGTCACTCTTGATTTGGCCATATAGAGCCTACTAGCTTAAAATTAAACAACCAACACGGTGTTTTCATAAACTTTCTTTATCAATCGATTGGATGTTTTACCATCCCAAATTATGGCTCAACCGTGGAAATCCCAACGGCCGTCCCATACCGACAATTGGTCAATCGATTATGGACCTATCTATTTGCAGCACATATATGAATGATACTTACTCTTCTCATTTCTATGTTATTTCTCTCTACCATTAGCTCATATTACTTTCTAAACTTAGAACATAATGTTTAAGCATGTCATGGGGCATTTGAAATCCTTTTTGAAGTGTTAAAGAAGGAACTTTTGCAAAACAAAGTGTTTCAAGTTCATTTCGTAAATTTGCCAAGTTTGTAAACTAATAACTTGTTCTATATAACTCCAAAAATACTGAAAAATTATGACATATATATGAATATAAAATATAGTTGGCTGCAAACTCTTAGCTCAAAACTCACATGTTTGACCCCTCAAAATCCATTTTAACAGTAGCGGTCTGATGTGACAGGGCAGCAGACCAGACTTTTGTAAATGCTTGCTAAAACCATAACAAATGAGTTCCAAATAATGTGATAATTTCCAGATCCAATATTAAGGATCTTTGGAATCTACATATAAAATTTTAGCCTATAAATCCTTCATTTGGTACCTAAACAAGTAAATGAAACTATGAAAACCAGTAAATATTTTCTGCATAAGTTCTTGAATTTCAGATGTGCAAAAAGGGTACCAAACAGGATCCAAAACTAATGAAATTTGGCAATCATAAACTTTAATGTGTCTAGTTTTATCCTGCCAAATTTCAAGATTTGTGTAGCTCATTAAGTATGTTTTTCACATTTTTCTTCATGCAAGTCGACTGCTGTAACATACCAGTCGACTGATTCGTCTCTGTTTCGTTTCTGGACACGAAAGTCAACTGGTTTGAGCTGGCAGTCGACTGGTATGTTCTTGGCATGAATTCTGGGCAGAAAAGAACATAGAAGTCGACTGGTTTGGCCCACAAGTCGACTGCTACGTTAATTTATGGGTTTTTAAAGTATCTTTACTCAAGAATTCAACCAAGAACCCTACCATTCAAGTCATGGAGGTGTTATAAACTTGTTTTCTATCATTAACATATTAAAACCCATGAAAAACTAGCCCCGAAACATGGTTAAACAAGCTTAAATCTGAATTTGAAGGTCAAACCCATACCCATTTCCTTACCCTTCTAAATTATCTAATTTCCAGCTAAAATTCAAGCATGCATTCATCATCTACATCCATTCTAAGTTCGAATATCGTATGGAAGCAGTTTTAAACCTCTCAAATGGCTCAGAAATCCGAAACTCATTTTTGGGCCATTTCTTGAAAAACTAACTTTAAAATTAGAGAGGTTGGTAGTTTGATTACCTTAATCTGACGCTAGATTCTTGTTTAGTTGGTGTTCAGCTTCGATTCTACGGTTTGATTTTTGCCCGAATCGGATTCCAAGCTTGAATCCTCCTCTTGAGTGCTCTCCCTTCTCTCTAGGTGCTTCTCTCTCTAAGAGAGATGAAGTGTGTGTGAAATGGTGGTGTTGCCACCTTGCCTTAGGCGTGTAAGGGCTGGTGGCAAGGGATTTGGGAGAAATTCATTTCTCTCCCTCACCCACCAACTTTCTCTTGCACTTTAGCCCTTTTCTTTTTAGTCCCTTCTCAATTCTTTTCTTAAACTAGTGCACAACTATATGCTTTCTAAATGCAACAATCAATGTCACACAATCACAAACACTTAGTTCTTCTAGCAAACATTTAACACATCACTTGGAAGGTCCGGATATTACACTAAATCCTAAACCCTAAAATCCAAACCCCAAACCCTAAACCCTAAACCCTAAATTTAAACCCTAAACCCTAAACCCCAATTCGTAAACCCTAAACCCTAAATTGTAAACCCTAAACCCCAAACCATAAACAATAAACCCCAAACAATATACCCTGAACCCCAAATCCTAAACCATAAATCCCAAACCCTTACCCCTAAACCCCAAACTCTAAAGCCTAAACCCTAAACCCCGAAACATTAACCCAAACCCCAAACCATAAAACCTAACCCCCAATCCTAACCCTAAACCCCAAACCCAAAACACAATATCGTAAACCCCAAACCCTAAAACCTAAAACCTAAACCCTAAATCCTAAACCCCAAAACCGTAATCCAAACCCCAAAACCGTAAATCCCAAACCCTAAACATTAAATCCTAACCCCTAAAACCATAAACCCCAAACCCTAAACCACAAACCCTAACCCTAAACCATAAACCCTAAACCCCAAACCATAAACCATAAACCCCAAACCCTAAACCCTAAAATTTAAAACCCTAAACCCTGAACCCCAAATGATAAACCCGAAACCTTAACCATAAGCCCTAAACTCTAAACCCTAAAACTCGAAACGCTAAACCTGAAACCCTAAACCCTAAACCCTAAATCCTAAAACCCAAACCCCAAACCTGAAACCCTAAATCCTAAACCTTACACCCTAAACCCTAAACCATAAACCCTAAACCCTAAACCCAAATCCCAAAACCCTAAACCATCCACCCCAAACCCTAAAACCTAAACCCCAAACACTAACCCCAAACCCTAAATCCCAAACCTTAAACCCTAAACCCCAAACCGCAAACCTCAAACCCTAAACCCCAAACCCTAAAACCTAAAACCCTAAACACTATACCCCAAACGATAAACCCCAAACCTTAACCCTAAACCCAAAACTCTTAACCTTAAAACTTGAAACCCTAAACCTGAAACCCTAAACACTAAACCCTAAATCCTAAAACCCAAACCGCAAACTCGAAACCCTAAATCCTAAACCTTACACCCTAAACCCTAAATGTAACATCCCATTCCAAATATTTTAAAAATAAAATAAAATTAATTAGATTCAATTTAGATAAGAAATAAGATTTTAGAAAAAATGATATAAAACCAAAAATTAAAGAGGAAGTTTGCAATTTATATATATGAATATATTAAGGGGTGAAATATAATAAATTTCATAAATTGGTTGTATTAAATATAAACCACAAGGGAATATAACTTATGAAATATGGAAAATTTCTAAATAATAAGTTAGGGAAAAGAACTAAATAAAAAGGGGTACATGAAATGAAGTGAAGGAAATAAAAAAAGGCAGAAGGGACTTAGGTGAACATTTAATTAAATGATTAGGACGCATAAACATGCACAAGAAAATGAAAGGGGTAAAACATGATATTTTCCCCAAATACCCACCTTATTTCTTACGTGTGAATCCCACAATGAAATATCTATTTGCTGGCTTAAAATTGGGAGAAACACCTCATTCTTACATCCATGTGTTTAATCAAGGTAAAGTAAAGCCTATGCCCATACGCCTTATCCTTCCATTCCTTAATTAAAATGCATTTTAAAATAAAATACATTTGTCCATAGATAAAATACTTAGCTGCCACAAATCTTACTCTGCTTTCGGCGTCATGAGTGCCAATCTGATCTTATTGATAGGTTAGCTTTAGTTAACCGCCTAACTCGCCAATCTTCCTTCTTCCCTCCTATTGCGACCGTGAGAGAGTGAAAAGGGGATGAAGAGATGGAGTGAGTTAGCAGAGGGAAGAGAGAAGGGAAGGAGAGACAATGGGAGCCGAGTGAGAGAAGTCGAGAAAGTAATCTTGGGAAAGATAGGAATACCTAGAAGGCGAAATCAGGAAGGGAGGAGAACCTGAAAATGAACATCGGATCGGTTGGAGAGAAATCAAGTGTGAATCGGGTCTTTGACTGGGTAGGAAACGAGGAAGAAAGGTAGCGTAAATTACACTCTCCTTGGGCATTATAAGTCCCAATCTCAATCTTCAAAGATCTTTGTTTGTATTTTCTTGAAATTTAATTGATAGATTGTTTGAATATTTCTTATTGTACGTAGCTTCTGTATTCTTCACTTTGCAGCTGTGGTTTGTGCTTTGTGGTAATTCGGCGTTTATGTTTAAAAGTTTTTTGTTGACTACTTTTGCCAAATGATGTGTGTGTGGTGAAGAACTGAAATTGAGTATTTCTTTTATTGTGAAGTGATTTGGGTACTGGGGAAGTTGATAAATTGTATATCCTGAATGCTTTTGTGGAAATAGGAACTATGAAGTTGATGCATTTGAATAGTGAAATGGAAATTAGGTTGCTTGAGTAATCTAGACTAGTCCTATAAAATAACATCATAGATGTTGCATTGTTGTTACTGTGATAAAGCACAATTGCTAAAATAAGTGAGATATGATGCTAAAAACGTGAGTTGCAGTTTTTGTAGAAAAGTTAGCAATTAGTGTTAACCCAAGAGATTATTCTGAGATTAGTCATGTATTGTCTATTTTGGTATGCATTGAGTTTTGGTTTTAGCTCATGTCCTTTTTACTGTCTTATGGATCTCGGTTAAAGTTAGTTACTTTTGAAAAATATTGGGATAAAGTCCTTAGTGTCTACTGTCAACCTTTCTTATGGTAAGTGAAATGCCTCATTGGGTCTAAATATGATTATGCAAAATGACTTATGTTTTATTATAAATGTTTATCTGTTTATGATTAGAGAAATACTCTTATGAGTGTAATGAAACTATGAACCTCTCAGGGATGAGTTCAAAGAAGAGGATTATTGATCTTACTTAGAGAAAGTAAGGGGATAAAATGTCCAAAATCACCTTGAATGAGAAATATGAGGTTTATTGTTTTTATTTGACATTAATGTGTATTAGTAATGGTAACATTGCATAGTGAAAACTTTACCTGTGAATATATATGTATTGCCTGGTGGAAAAGAATGGTGTTGGGAAGTTGTATATTACCGTTAGACTAGAATTTTGGGATGAATATCTGGTAACTGGTATGGGACGGTTGTAGGATATTCTGCATGCAGTGATGTTTAGTCAGCTAGGAATTACTGTATGTGTTATAAAAGTAATCATTAGGTAAGTTAGCCCAGCTGGTGATGGGGGTTAGTTGGGGTAGCTTATCTAAATATTACAGTTTTTATAATCCTAGGTTATAGTCACGTCTAGTATACTCTTGCTCAATGCGACATAGGAGGTGATTCACGTACAGAGGTACAGTGGACGATCCTATTCGACTGACGGTGCGTGCACACATCATGGGACGCCCTAAGGATGTCAGTACGTAGTTTACCCATAATGGGATAAGTCTTGTTCCACAGGTATGGTATTACTACTTGGAGATAGGTAAAGGTTTTCATATGAACGTCTATCATCGACTAAGTGCACCAAATTAAATATATATATATATATATATATATATATTTAATTATTTGGCTAAGAGTGATCAAGTTTCATTCTGTCTAGTTATAATTTAATTATATATGTTTTGTTATAAATTTAAGTAGTTATTTAATGGAGAGGTTTTCCGCATCAGGAACTAGGGCGGTTGAGTCACTAGGGAAACTATTTTTCAAATTACTTGTAAGTTACGCTACTGGGATTTTATATCTCATTACGCTAATGGTTCAGGTATAATTGCTCCATAGCATGAACAAAGGATGATGGCATCCGAGGCGCGCTTTTCTGGATGTGTGTAGCTGCAAAGTGAAGATTGTATTTGTATGTAATTGATATAGAGCCTCCAAAAAGGCCTATTTGTATTTAATTTTAGTTCAGACTTTGAGTTGTATTTAAAGACTAATTTATAATAAAAAGATGCTTTCTTTGAAGTTAATCATTTTATAACCATATTAGTTTAGTTTGTGGGTACTTAAGTTAGTGATTATGTTTAGTAACTCAACTCAAATAAAACAAAGGAATAAGAGAAAAAGTTTTTAAATTTTCTCACTCTTGACCTTAAAATAATAAAATACATAAACTAATATATATAATAATCATTAAAAATAGATAAAAAGGCTGGATGTTACAGTTTGGTATCAGAGCGGTGGTTCTGGGATAACTAGGAACCTCGCAGGTCTAAGGCCTAGTTAGAGAGATTAGTTAGAGACTAGAAGTATAGTAAGTAAAAGTAGCATCTTTCCATTGATGCTGGTTTGCTTTGCTTAACATATGTTACTGAGTCTGGCCAACTCAATAATGTCATGTTTAGTGAGGAAAACTCAGTATACAACTAGGAAAGTCAAGGTTGAGTAAGGGATGATGGATGAAAGAGAATCCATATAAAAACCATTAAAGTGGACAGCTAGGTATAGCCGTCTTCTCAAGAGTGAAAAGTTTAAAGAAAAACTTTGCTTAGAGGAAGCACCCTCACGGAAAGTGTTACCTAGTAAATTAAGCTTGAGAAAACAAGTAAATTCTAAAATCAAATTATAACTGTTTGATGATTGGAGGGAAAGTATTCATCATATGAATGACATCCTTCAATCTTGTTAATGCTTTATTGTTCTATGGATTTTCTTTCCATTACTAGATACTTGGAAAAATTTCTTGAGGAATTCCTAAGAAGCTGTAAGTGCTATTCCACTTAGCGGTAAGGCTAATGATAGCAAGGCAATGCGAATTTAAATTATGAAATCTAGTTTCTCTTTGAGTTATGTGTAAAATTAAATTAGTATTCTTATTTGTAAATACAAATGGATAGTATGTACTATTTTTATCATTGAATATTGTGGGTTCACTGACTATTTTTAGTTGTGACCCAGGACAAGAATTGATATAATTAAGAATGAGGACTAAAAATAATAATAAATGAATCCAATTTCTTCTTGAGCGTTCTAGAACTCAACTAGATTTCTCCTTGTCATTTAACCAAGTAGTGCCTATTAAGTATGAATGGTTGTTTGAAGGATATGTTGATTTGAACTATGAATTGAGTGTCTAAATTAATTAAATCAAATGCAAATGTTAATTAAGGTGTTAATTTGTATTGTTTGCCTTATGCATGAATGGGTTGTGTCAGGAATGGAATATGGTCATGTCTAGAGCTTAGTAAGAACTTTGGTTGATGTAACTGTCCTGATTATTTCACTAAAATCGAGATTTGTTACACTAATTTGAAATTTTAAAACAAAACTATTTGATTTGAGTACATGTCATGATCTGTCCAAACTGTTTGTGTTCTTTACATGTGTTGCAGATTAGGCACAAGATGAAAACAAGATAGTATGTTTGAACCTTGTGATTAACAATGAATAAAGATTAGAATGGAATGATAGTATGAAACCCTTTAAATGGTTGCTGTCAAATGAAGTCTTTAACTCATGAAAACTCTTTCCATTTAAGAATAAAGGAATATATAAATGTGTGTAGTAATTGGGTATTTTTCTAACTTTATAAATCAAGATGTGTTTCAAGAATGAACCTTTGAATTTTCTGCAGAATTCTTGACCAATTCTGTGCACTCGGTGTAAGATTGCTCAGTATAAATTGCATGCGCAAGTTACTCTGTGGAGCCATAAAAGTCCCTTTAAGTTACGTAATTAGAGTTACATTACGAACTTAAAAAAAAAACTGCAGCTTTTGTGTTGTGTAGAAAATGAGGCTCCCTCTCTTTTTCTTTCGATTTTTAATCAGTTAGGAATGTTGTGGCGCTGTTTATTGGTAGTGCACTTTGACTTTACACATTTTGTTCAATTTTTCTTGCTATCATGAACTGTGATTCATGTTCTTTCTGTGTTTATGATGATTGAACTACTAAGGAAGATTTTGTGATTGTATGGATTGGTTTATGCAGGGATGGAACAATCACTATTAAAAGAGAATTGTACAAAGCATAATGATAATTTCATAACTGTGGTAGTGAACTAGATGCGCAATTCTATTAGAAATTTTCTGTGCGAATGTGTGAATTCTGCATTTTTCTCTGGAAATTGTTTGTTGAAATGATGCATGTGTTATATTGAAATTGAGGATTAGTAATTGTTATAGTTGAACTATTTTGTTCCTGTGGAATTTTCTGAAAAGTGTATATGATCATTGATGCAAAATTTATGTTTCAATATGCATTAATTTTGATTTGAATTCTTGAATTAGATGCAATATTTGGTGGTACGAAATTTGTACTTGTTTAACATTTAAAATGTGTTGATTACTTTTTAGAAATTATGACAGTAAAAGGATAAGATACTCATGAAAATTCTAATGCAAGATTTCTTGTTCTTTGAAAAATTTGAGATTCCTTTTTTTTGTCTTCTCGTGGTAAACTGTGCTTTAACAATAAAATAAACCATGACTTACTAGAATTTAGTGAACTTATTTTCTTGGTTAAACTTATTAATAAGTGAGAAATAAGGATTGTGAACTTAGTGCTTGGTGTTAATGCATTTTATGAACTTGGTCATGCATTTTTCTTTATTTTCTTGCAAAGCTGTAAATTTTGGGGTATAGATCTGTTGCTCAACTTGTCTTCTTTTCCCTTACTCTATGTTTGGGTGTTGAGTGTGTTCGGAATTTGGGAAGTTGACTTTAGTAAATTTTGGTATAACTTAATGTGAAATTATAATAAGGGTTATTTAGACATCAATTTAATGAAGAACACAATTAGCAAATAAATTGTCTTGTAGTAAGCTGACATACTCAAATATATTGGGAAAAATTACATTGTAAAAGAATAAAGTATTGAATACTAAAAAAAAAATTGTGACTGTTTCATTGCATGCTCATCTAGTTTGATGCTGTTCTGTTTTGGCTGAGGCTAGTGTGTGAGTCAAAAATTATTGAAACAAGTAATTATAGTTGAAGAAAGAAAGAAAGTATACCTAAGTGAGATATTACAATCTAAATGGGCATTATGACCATACAGTAAGGTTAGAATATTTTAAAACTGTTGCAATTATTCCATGATCTTTAACTCTTGTATTGACTTTTATTATAAGACATTAATGAATTCACTTGGACCAATTTAATAATATTATGACTGTGCCAATTTGTCATGAACTCCATAAGATGCATAAGCAGTAGGATTGTGAACTTGTCATTAATACAAAGCAAAGCAGGGGTATTGCATTTGTTCATTTATTGTTAAACGAGATTTTATATCTAGTGGCGGAAACATACATTGAGATATTTATCATTTCATTTATAAGGGGTGTTCTATTGTTACCCGATTTGCATGTCTTGTTTGATTGATGTATGTAACAAGATACTACAAGTGGAAAACTTTGGCTGCTTCATAAAAATAAAAAATAAAAAAATAAAAAGGAATTTGAAGTTTGATGCATGAAAAACCTACTAGGGAAATTCCCTCTAACTTTAATCTTGTGGTTTGATGTAAGGGAACCTTATTGTTGAACTTTTGGTTCACTGGGGCTGGTTTGTGTGTTATGTGTTCTTATAATCTATTCTGTGAGTTGATGCCACCGTAGAGTTTGGAATTTGGCGGATTATAATTTTTAATTGGGCCTTTACAGAGAGGTTGAAAATAGCTATAAGTATTAAATCTTAATGTTGCACCCAAGAGCAAATAAATTTCGTGTACTGCAGAATTTTCTTCAGTTTCGGTGTTGAGTTTTTGTGTACTGCTGTTTGAGATCTGTGACAGTAAACTTCTAGAGTTACAAGCTATTTTACTGGTGTTGGAATTTGAAATCTGCTTTATTTTAATACGTATCTATTTCTATTTTGTTTTCTCTACTGCTCTTGTGTGGACTGCGGGTCATCTAAGTGTTTTGATAATTAATGAAGAAGAAAACTTGGGATGGAATGATGTATTTGCAATTGTGATTGATAATCACAAACCTTGTTAAGTGTTTTGAATTTGTCAGGTCTCAACCTAAGAAGCGTAGAATAAAAAAAAATTTGTAGGCTTACTATCATGAACTTTAGGGATAAAGATTAAAAACTTTAGGAATTGTGACTCAAAAAGTGATTTCATTTCCACTGTACTTTGTACTGACAAAAGTTTGAATCTATTACATGCTTTGATAGTTAAAAACCTTTCCACTGTTTTATAGCAACCAAAACATACAGGTGAAATTGTTGTAGGTTTGCTGTGGTTTATTTATTATTATTCGTTTTTAATATTAGTCAGGGAGTGCTGTTGTGAGAATAGTTAAGGACCATAATGAATGTGACACCTAGAGAAGATAATTTAGAGATATACAATCTTTAATGTACTCCTCTAGTTGCTAAAAGCGAAACAATCATAGACATTGCTTATAACAAGAACATCCCTAAGACCCATACAGAATGAGGTGGAATATAAATGGCTTAATTAAATTTCGGGGACGAAATTTCTATAAGGAGAGGAGACTGTAACATCCCATTCTAAAATATTTTAAAAAATAAAATAAAATTAATTAGATTCAATTTAGATAAGAAATAAGATTTTAGAAAAAATAAAATAAAACCATAAATTAAAGAGGAAGTTTACAATTTATATATATGAATATATTAAGGGGTGAAATATAATAAATTTCAAAAATTAACTGTATTAAATATAAACCACAAGGGAATATAACTTATGAAATATGGAAAACTTCTAAATAATAAATTAGGGAAAATAACTAAATAAAATGGGGTACATGAAATGAATTGAAGGAAATAAAAAAAAAGGATGCATAAACATGCACAAAAAAATGAAAGGGGTAAAACATGATATACCCTAAACACTAAACCCTAAACCCCAAACCTTAAACCCTAGACCATATACCCCAAACCAAAAACCCCAAACCCAAAACCGTAAACCAGAAAATCCAAATCCTTAAACCCTATATCCTAAACCCTAAACCTTAAACCCCGAACCCTTAATCCTATACCCTAAACCCCAAACCCAAAACCTCAAACCCTAACCCTAATCCCCAAACCCTAACTCTACACCCCAAACACCAAAGCCTAAACCACAAACCCTAAACTGTAAACACTAAACCCCAAACTCCAAACCCTAAAACTCAAATCATAAACCCCAAACCCTAAACCTAAACCCCAAACCCCAAACCCTAAACCCTAAACCCTAAACCCCAAACCCCAAACCCTAGAACCCTAAACCCTAAACCATAAACCCTAAACCCTAACCCTAACCCTAAACCCTAAACCCTAAAACCGCAAACTGCAAACCCCAAACCCCGAACCCTAAACCTTAACCTTAAACCCTAAACCCTAAAACTCGAAATCATAAACCTCAAGCCCTAAACCCTAAACCCTAAACCCTAAATCCTAAACCACAAACCCCATACCCTAAACCCGAAACCCTAAACCCTAATCCTTATAACCCAAACCCTAAACTATAAACCCAAAACCCCAAAGCTTAAACCCTAAACCCCAAACCCAAGACCCTAAACCGAAATCTTAAGCCCAAACCTTAAATGCAAACCCTAAACCCTAAATCCCAAACCCTAAACACCAAACCCTAAACCCCAAACCCTAAACACTAAACCCTAAACAATAAACCTAAACCATAAACCCCAAACTCCAAACCCCAAACCTTAAACCCTATACCCTAAACCCTAAATCCTACAAAACCCTATACCCTTAAACCCAAACCCAAACCCCAACCCTAAACCTTAAACCCCAAAACTCCTAGGCCCAAAACCCTAAACACAAAACCCTAAATCCTAAACCCTAAAACCATAAACCCTAAAGCCCAAACCCTAATCGCTAAACCCCAAACACTAAATCCCAAACCCTAATCCCTAAACCCTAATCCCTAAACCCCAAATCTTGACCCTGAAACCCTAAATTGAAACCCGAAAACCTAAACGAGAAACCCTAAAACCCTAAACTCTAAACCCTAAACCTAAACCCCAAACCATAAATCGTAAACCCTATACCCCATACCCTAAACCCTAAATCCTAAATCCCAAACCTTATACCCTTAACCCCAAACCCTAAACCCCAAACCCTAAACCCTAAACCCCAAACTCTAAAACACAAAACCCTAAAACCTTAAACTCGAAACCCCACACCCCAAACCCTAAACCCTAAACCCTGAACTCGAAACCTTAAACCCTAAACGCTAAACCAAAAACCCTAACCCTAATCACCCAACCCTAACTCTATAGCCGAAACCCCAAACCCTAAACCATAAATCCTAAACCGTAAACACTAAATCCCAAACCCGAAACCCTAAAACCCCAAACCCTAAAGCCTAAACCACAAACCTTGAACCTTAAATCCCAAAACTGAAAACCCTAAATCCTAAACCCTAAACCTTAAACCTTAAACCGTAAACCCCAAACCCATAAACCTAAACCCTAAACATAAAACCCTAAACCCAAACACCAAAACACAAAATCCTAAACCCTAAACCCTAATATCCAAAACCCAAAACCCTAAACCCTAAACTCTAAACCCCAAACCCTCAACCGTAAACCCTAAACCCTAAACCTTAAAACTCGATACCCTAAACTGAAACCCTAAATCCTAAACTATAAACCCCAAACCCAAAATCCTAAACCCCAAACCCCAAACCCTAAACCCCAAACCCCAAACCCCAAACCCCAAACCCTAAACCCAAAACCCAAAACCCTAAACCATAAACTGCAAATCCTAAACACTGAATCCTATACCCTAAACCCTAAACCCCAAACCCTCGTGCTAAACCTTAAACCCGAAACTTTACACCCGAAACCCTAAATCCTTAACCCTAAACTCTAAACCCTAAACCCTAAATTCGAAACCCTAAACCATATACCCCAAACCCAAACCCTAGACCTTAAACCCTAAACCGTGAATCCTATACACTGAACCCTAGCATCCAAACCCCAAACGCTAAACCCTTAACCTGTAACCTTAAACCCTAAACCCCAAACCCTAAACCTTAAAACCTTAACCCAAACCTTAAACGCAAACCCTAAACCCTAAATCCCAAACATAAACCCCTAACTCTAAACACCAAACCCTAAACCCTAAATCTCAAACATAAACCCCTAACTCTAAACACCAAACCCTAAACCCTAAACACTAAACCAAAACCATAAACCCCAAACTCCGAACCCCAAACCTTAAACCCTATACCCCAACCTTGATTTTTGATGGACGGCGATCCACACGGTCGACCGTCGGGCGACCGACTCGGATGGCCTTGAAACTTCTTGGGAGTCTTCCTTGTGTCATCGGGATCATTTTGACTCACCATATGCACGTGAGATTTTGCCTAACAAAAAAGTTGACCCACGACTCAGTGATTTTTGATGGACGGCGATCCACGTGGTCGACCGCCGGGCGACCGACTCGGATGGCCTTGAAACATCTTGGGAGGCTTCCTTGTGTCATAAGGATCATTTTGACTCCCCATATGCAAGTGAGATTTTGCCAAGAAAAAAAGTTGACCCATGGGTGATTGATTTTGGGTGGACGGCTACCGACGGCGATCCAAGTGGTCGTCCATCGAAGATTTGGCTGCGCGCAAGTCGGATTGCGTTGAAACTTCTTGGGAGATTTCCTTGTGTCAAAGGCTTCATTTTGACCCAGCATATGCACCGGAGATTTTGCCTAGAAAAAAGTTGACCCACGACTCATTGATTTTTGCTGGACGGCGATCCATGCGGTCGAGTGCCGGGCGACCGACTCGGATGACCCTAAAACTTCTTCGGAGGCTGCCTTGTGTCATAAGGATCATTTTAACTCACCATATGCACGTGAGATTTTGCCTAGAACAAAGTTGACCCATGGGTGGTTGATTTTGGGTGGACGGCGACCGACGGTGATCCAAGTCGTCGTCCATCGAAGATTTGGCCGCGCGCAAGTCATATTGCCTTGAAACTTCTTGGGAGGTTTCCTTGTGTCATAGGCTTCATTTTGACCCAGCATATGCATGGGAGATTTTGCCTAGAAAAAACTTGACCCACGACTCATTGATTTTTGATGAACGGCGATCCACGCGGTCGACCGCGGGGCGACCGACTCGGATGGCCTTGAAAATTTTTGGGAGTCTTCCTTGTGTCATAGGGATCATTTTGACTCAGCATTTGCACGTGAGATTTTGCCTAGAAAAAAAAGTTGACCGACGACTCATTGATTTCTGAGCGTCGCTGACCGACAACGACTCACAGTACCTGGCCCCAGGCCACAAGCCTCAAGCCCAAGTCCCAAGCCCAAGCCCAAGTCCAAAGTTCAAGTCCAAGTCCTTTATAAAATAAAAATATATATAATTTTTTATTTTTCTAAATTTTTGAATAATTTTTGGCGGCGCATCCAAAACGACGTTCGATCCCTCACAAATGCTTTGCCCGATCAAATTTCGGACCGCCCATCATCGTCCCCGCGTGAGAGAATTATCGGGGACATTACACTGGGGAGTGCAGCGCGTACCGGTAGTAGGGTAAATGAGACCCATATCGTGACAACGTTCTCCAACAAATTTTGCGCATCTATTTTCACGTGGGGGACATTACGTTGGGGATGGACGGGTTATATCGGCGGCGGCATTTTTAGAGATTGCCGAAACACGGCGGTGGTCCGCGGTGGCCGACGGTGGTCCGCGGTGGCCGGCGGTGGCCATCGGTGGTTGCCGGCCACCGAGGTGCCACGTCCCAAGGCCTCCCTCCAAGGGACCACCCGCATGACTAATGGGCAAGCATGCGTCATGGGGTGAAGGGGGAGCATGCATGGCACATGACCTCCAAAGTCTCAACTACTCCTACCCCCCTAAAGAGCTTATTTCACTTTTGACCCCTCCCCATGAGATGATATCCGCTGGAACATAAGTTTTTTTTTGTACCTAGAGATCGAATCTTGCCAAGAAAATTTACAGGCATTCTTACCAAAAATATATAAGCTTAAGCACTGAATTTTAGAATTTTTGGACACCTACAGAATATTTTATGATTTTTTGAAGTCGAAACTTCAAAAAATCCTAGAAAATAGAAAATTAGTCCGGTTGCAACCAAACTTCTTAGGAGGCCTCCTGGGCACATATATTGAATTTACATGCCAAGAAACAATAGGTTTCTTGCATGAATACCCAACTTAATGACTTCTCAATGATTCGAAAAAATTCGAAAATTCCCAAAAAATAGAAGGTATGTCGGATTGCCTTGAAACTTCTTGTGAGGCTTCCTTTTATCATAGGCTTCATTTTGACCCAACATATGCACGTGAGATTTTAAGCAGAAAAAAGGTTTACCCATGCGTTATTGATTTTTGCACTGCGCCCACGGCCGGCGATGCACGTCGTCGACCGTCAAGGGTTTG